>QANU01068867.1:297269-323247 GCA_003254905.1 Nissolia schottii | reverse complement strand
GGGGGGGGGGGGGGTTGGACATTAAATGGGTAAATACTGGAAACATGTGAATTGGGAAGCTGGAAAGAACCTTATCGGCATTTGTAGTGGCCTACTCGTCTTATCTTTCACCTCATGCAACAAAGACAGGGGCCTCCAAACTTTATATGTTTCCTTGCTCTTTCTTCTCTTTTACAGTACTAGTCCTTGCAAGTTGCATATAACACACATCACACATACATGTGTTATCTCAGTCCCCACCTCACCTTTGCTGTTTCCTTCTTTCTAATTAAATGCGGATAGATAGATATATAGTATATATTAACGACTGATTTTAGGAAAGATGCCCCCTCCGTCTTTTAGTTAACAGCTTTACTTAAAAGAAAAAAATTGAATTAATTTATTGGTTCGTCGCAATGGAGATAGAGTGTATCTCAGTATTTCAATTTTTCTTTTTTCTTCTTAAAAGTGTAAAGGATTTTAAGATAAAAAATAATTAATTAGTTGTGTTTGTCCAATATATTAACAAAAAAAAGAAAGAAAGAAGAGGATTTGACCGTTCTGGTTATAAAATTTGTCGTGGTCGGTAATCATAATCTTAACAAAATAAAATATCTATATATTAGTAGTATTATATTATTAAGATAAAAAAATAGAGTACATTTCTATCTACTAGTAGAAGGCCTGTATATCTCTTTTTATACAGCTGAAAAAACAGAATCAAGTGTGATGGCAGTAATCTGCTATCCGAATTGGGAGGGAGCGTTTTTAGTTTTACCGAGGTTGGGCGGTTAAATTGATTGATTGATTTGGGGTACGAAAAAGGAAGAAAAAAGAGAAGTTCTGGTGGCAAGTTTAGAACAAATTTGTAACCGATCGCATCCATCCATGAATTTTCTTCTCACAAAAATCTCAAAACACAACAAGGTAAAAAGAGGTGGCGGATCTTGTTTCTCTCACTGAATCAGAAAACCCTAATCGGTGGTGTTCGTAGTGAACAAGTTCATAGCCTGAGCTTGAGAAGATGAAGGGTCTCTTCAAGTCGAAGCCACGCACCCCCGTCGACGTCGTGCGCCAGACCAGAGATCTTCTCCTATTCGTCGATCGCAGCGCCGCCGATACTCGCGAAAGCAAGCGCGAAGAGAAGGTCCTCTTTATATACACCATTTTCATTTTTGTTGCCTCTTTTGTACTTATATATTTTTTGATTCTGATATTGGCGAACTCTCTGCAATTGCTAGCTCAGCGTTTGATTAGCTGATGAAATTTTCGCCTTGCATTTTGAGTTCTTGATGCTTATTTTACATGAGCGATGCTGAAACCTTATAGCCTTGATATTTCTATCACTATGATTTCCCGTTTTAGTAACTATAACTCGTGATTGTTGAACTATAAGCGTTCTATTGTAACGTAGTATGTACTTTTTAACTTTTTATTTGTGCATATTTTATTTGCGTTCTTGTTTTTTCCCCCCCCCCCCTTTCTTTTAATTGTTTGTCTTCTCTTCAATTTGAAGTGAATTTAGAACTGATAATATCACTTGATGTAGCTGGTAGTAGTAGTTTTAAATATTGCATTTATTGATATTTGATGGCTTTATGCTCATGTTTTGCCATTGCAATTTTCTTGGAGTTTTCTTGCTAAAACTTCCGCTGTAATTTTTCATTTGTTTGTTTGGTTTTGCTAGGAAGAGATCAAACGTAAACTTGCATGTAAGTGTTGAAATGTAATTGTTCTTGTCATGCAATCAGGTGTCATATATAAAGAGATTACAAAGTAATACTCATGTGAGCAGAAACAAAGCAGCTGGAGTTGATACTGTTTAGTTACTTTTAATTTGATCTTTCCTGCATATGCTACCAGCGCCCAACATCCTTATTTGATATTTTAATGTTTACTGTGTTTGTGTGATGCTTCTAACTGCAGATGTTGGAGTTATATAAAGATATCAGGGAGCTAAAGACAATCCTTTATGGAAATAGTGAATCTGAGCCAGTCTCGGAAGCTTGTATGCAGTTGACTCAGGAGTTCTTCAAGGAGAACACATTGCGACTCCTCATCAAATGCCTTCCAAAATTGAACTTGGAGGTAATAAGGAATTTCATGAGAGACCTTCAGATATTTGCAGTTCTGTTAATATGCTGTTGGATTACTTGTCTGGCGTATACAGGATGCGGATGTTTATTAAGATGGTAGCATATTTACATAATCTGGATAATGAGTGGATAGCAGACATGAATGATTAGGGTCTTGATGCTATACTTGATTGTTTGGTATTTGCTAATCTTGAGATTGTCACTGTGGGCTTTTGCAGGCCAGAAAAGATGCCACTCAAGTTGTTGCAAATTTACAAAGGCAACAAGTTCATTCTAAGTTGATTGCATCTGATTACCTGGAGACAAACATGGATCTTATGGATATTTTGGTAGCTGGGTAAGTAATCATTTGACGAATATCCTGGTATTTGGTAATCAAATGAATGAAAGTTCATGTTTATTTCATAACAACAGTTGAAATTTTAAGGTCCATGTGAATTAGTTATGGTAATCACATGTTCCTGATTGCTGGATTTTGTGAATCTTGGCTGATAATTAGCTATCATATGTATGTTTTGTTCACATGTTATGTCTGTTATTTTTTCTGTTTCCTATCATGCTTGTCATGAAATTTTGATTTCTCTAGTATGGATTCTAATATGCTAGTGATTAACTATTGTTGCTTTTTAGCTATGAAAACACAGAAATGGCTTTACATTATGGTGCAATGCTGCGGGAGTGTATAAGACACCAGATTGTTGCAAAGTAAGAAAAAAGCAGATTTCATTTTCTTTTATGTGTAATTTCAAGTTCTAAGCTATTGATGATGGCAGCTGGAAGCACAATCATTTTGATCAGGGTTGTGATCTATTTTAGAACAGCATTGCATCTAGTCCTATATAGGCATTTTTGGTTTCTATACTTCCATATAATTGCATCTTTTGGAGATTTATGCCAAATAAGAACGGTGATGTCTAGAAACTCATCTAGAGAACTGAACACTAAAATTAGAGAAGGAAAAATGGTAAATTTGATACTTCTTCCACCATTCTTGTGATACTCTTAACTCTTCATGGTGTTATATCAGATATGTTCTAAACTCACCTCATATGAAGAAGTTTTTCGACTTCATTCAACTTCCAAATTTCGACATTGCTGCAGATGCTGCAGCAACTTTTAAGGTGGATTATATTTGAAAGAATTAATGTTCACTATTCATTAATTTGTGCAATGTCAATTTTTGCAACAGATCTAATTTTATAGTGTATCCTATTTCAGGAACTCTTGACAAGACATAAATCTACTGTAGCTGAATTCCTTTCTAAAAATTATGAATGGGTGGGTTGCCTTGTCAACCTAAAATTATCGTATCATGGAATTAAGTTTACACTACTTTAAAGATTTGTGTTGAAACTCTCTTCTGCTTATATATACTCATGGTTGTCAGTTTATCTTGAATTTTGATGTGCTTAATTTGTATCTTTCTTTTAAAAAGATTATTATATGTCAATTACTTTTCGACTATTAATCACTATCTTTGTTGTTGCTGCTTTCAGTTTTTTGCAGAATATAATTCTAAACTGTTGGAATCTTCCAATTATATTACAAGGCGCCAAGCTGTCAAGGTGCTATACAAGTTTTTTTGGTCTTTGCTTTGCAGTCCTATGTTATAATCAATATGTCAATGTGCGGTGGTCACTGTTTCTATTATTTGTTTCTTTTTTCATTATTATTGTATATGTATTGGCTGAGCTGATTATTTTCTATTTGACAGTTGTTGGGAGATATGTTACTTGATCGTACAAATTCAGCTGTGATGACACGATATGTGAGCTCAAGAGACAACTTGAGGATTTTGATGAATCTTCTAAGAGTATGGTCCTTTACCTAAAACTTAATGACGTGTCTTATTGGGTACCTTCTTGGTTTGCTTGTGCTGTCCACTGACTCCCTCTTATGTATCTCTGATGTATTCATTTCCTCTATTCTTTTGTTGTTTTTAGCCGGTGAGAGTGTACCTTATGTTAAAATGAGTTTTGCTAGCAAGTTCTCTAATGTAATGAGTTTAAAGCAGAAAGATTTGATGGTTTCCTGTGCATTGGAAACTTCAAAGGGTTTCTTTCAATGAAATATTTCCACTTTAAACTCTTTAAGGAGTGCCCTAAGAATAGTTGTTAGCTTTTCCCGTATAGCCCTTAACCCTCGTTACAATTTCTAAGCATCAGGAATCAGGATTTGAATACTAAACACACTCAAATTAAGTTTGTCTTTCTGAAGACAATATGTCAATGGATAAAAGAAAGTGAAGAATTTGGATGTATGTCTAAAGTAGGCATCTGATGGGTTATTGACTTATTTCCTCATTCTATGCAGGAGTCAAGCAAGAGCATACAGATAGAAGCATTTCATGTTTTCAAGGTACTACAGTTATAGAATAGCACACGTTTGGAAGTGGTTATTCTTTCATCATTGACATTTGCTTGTCATAACAGCTATTTGCGGCTAACCAAAATAAACCAGCTGATATCATCGGCATACTTGTTGCAAACAAAAGTAAGATTCTGAGACTATTGGATGACTTCAAAATTGAGAAAGGTAAGGAAGTGATGCCATCTCTTAAGCATTTATATTTTCTGCTATGGTATCAATTGCTGTGTTACCATTATCACATTTGCTGGCATTATGCAGAGGATGAGCAGTTTGAATCCGACAAAGCTCAAGTTATGAGGGAAATTGCTTCTCTTGAACTGAAGGAACAACGTGCATAAGCTGCAGACTCTGTTACGTGGGAAGTTGTATGGTGGTTAATTCACTCTAGTGATTTATGTATTGTAATAGTTCTGTTAGTGTTCATTAAAATGAGACTATCATTGTACTCTTATTTCAATGCTTCCATTCTGTAATTTCAACACGGTCCTGTAAAATTCTAGTAGATAAATAAATTGCTAAAAGTAGCTGCATCCGGTTTATGGCTTTCCGGGCATAGTAAGGAACGTCTTCCTAGCTGCCCTGTAAATTACAAATTGTGCGAGGTCACGCAATAATCTGACGTTTTTCAAGTTTGTTTGACTAATCTTTTTAACATATGTATGCTGGCATTCTGCTACTTGCGTTACTCTACCCTAGCATGCCGAACCCGTGTGGGTACCGAATAGATTTTGTTAGAAGCTATTATCAGTAATTAACGAAATTTCAATAGGCTGTCTTTTAGTTGAATTTAATCTTCCGTCTTCCCACTGGTTGAGATAACCTATATAATTTTGCAAAACAATTTTTTTTGAGGTAATTGTCCCATTTTTTACCTGCAACGAAATTCCGAGGGTAAGCTTCATTCTTTTTTTGTTTTTTGGTCATTGGGTGGCTTCCTCTGATATGTGGCTGAGGTGAAGCTTCATTAAACCGAGAGGAAGAGATAAGGTGTCTGTGCTCACCATCTCCACTTTTTCAGGTATATGCACGTATATGCTACTTAGGAGTATCTTTAGATCTCTTAAATCATTTTTAATTTTTTTTAAACTATTAAATAAGGTTAAAAAAGCTAAAAATAAATATTTTTTTTAAATTTTAAGACATTAAATGCATTCATCTTTTATTTCATTTAGTAGTTAAATTTTTTGTAGGAAAATGATATAGGAGACTCAAATATTACTCTCCTTATTCATGAGTGAACTAAAAAAGAATTCTAAAAAAGATCGAACTAATGCACGCGGCTTTAAAGAGATTTTTTTTAACAAGTGTTTTTGATGCATTAAAAGTATTAAAAAAATATATAATTTTTGTTTTACATAATTGATAAACTTGAAAAGATAAAAATTATACTAAAAAAATCTAAAATATATTATTTAAAATGAAAAAATATATGTAGAAAATATATTGAATATATTCAATGCCTGTTGTTCTAATTCTAATTCTAATATAGTACATTTTATTATCCTGATCTATCAAAAACAAAAAAATTTACTACCCTTTATTTAGATTAAGTAAATTGACCAGAGTAATAAAATAAAAATTCAGTTAAAATACAGTTAACTCTCCAACCTAAATAAGAAAAAATCTTAAGCAATTAATGGAAATATCTTTCAATTTAAAATAGTTTATTTATAAATCGGAGTAAAGTTTGCATTGTGATTGTGCATTGGTGTGGGTACGTACGTGAAAGGTCAAGACGGAGAGGAGGAAGAGAGAAGAGCTTCGACGAAAATGGCTGGCAATGGTAGAACCCAATCTCTCTTTCTCGTTCTCTCTTGCTCTCTGAGCACAGCAGACTTCAAATGTGGAGTGTAATTTTATACTCATTTTGATTTGATTGATTGGTTGCAAAAACTCTACTGATTCAGCTGCTGCAGATTCCCTCTCCGAATTCCTCGGATCTGCTGTCGACGCCGCTCGTAAAGCTGGCGAGGTCAGTTCCCGAGACTTCAACCCTCTCATTCATTCGTTCTCTTTGATTTCCTTACTTTACTGTGCTCTTCCTGAATGAATGAATGAAACGCTTCCAGATTATTCGGAAGGGCTTCTACCAGACGAAACACGTGGAGCACAAAGGACAGGTTTCTCTTCATCCTCTCCTTTGTTTTCTTTCACACACATTACCATTCAAATTCATGCCAATGTATTAAGCTTCAAAATGTGGAAATAGTGGGCTAAACGTAATTGTGATGCCTGGGATTAGGAAGAAGGGATGGCGGAGGTGGTGCCATTAATTAATTAATTAATTGTTTAGGACTTTAGGTGATAGTGATGAAATGAGGTGTGGTGGAGAGTTTTCTAGTTTAGTTTCAGCTTTGAGGAAAATTTTAGTTTAGGTTGTTTCTTGTTTCTTCTGAAAGATGATTGAGAGAGATTAATTAGTTGGTTTGGTTCAGTTGAAAAACTGAGCTAATGATAGGTAAAATGAAAGTTTGGAAAATCATTTCTGGATTTTCTTTTGTTATGCTTTTCAGCTTCTTAGCTGATAGCTGACTTGGTTTTCTCATTGTTATCCTGCTGCTGGAATTGCTGGACACTAATGTCACTAAAGTTTAATTTGTGGTAGGCAAGCCTTACTGTCATGATTAAGTTTATAACTTGACAGAAGTTATTTTGTGAGAAATTCTCAAAAAGTAACCAACATGAAACATAGTTGTATTGGAGAAAAATGAGTGAGAAGTTTGGGGTCTTGTTCTCTGTTCTGGGCTAGCAATTGTTGGTAAGGGAGGCAAGTAAAACATGGGCAGTGATCACAACATGCAGATGATAATATATTATAGTCCCTTTACTTTTGTTTTTGATGGATGCACAGGTTGATTTGGTCACAGAAACTGATAAAGCATGTGAAGAACTCATATTTAATCATCTCAAGAAGCTTTACCCCACTCATAAGGTTGATTCTGCTCTCCCTCTAACATTGTCTTTACATCTAATCATGTTTAAGTTGGTTGGCTCTTCTCTCCTTTTTACTGTATTTATTTCCTTAAGGTCATTTAAATTTGTGTTCTGAGTAGTTCATTGGGGAAGAAACCACAGCTGCTTGTGGCGCTACTGAACTTACTGATGAACCCACATGGATAGTTGATCCTCTGGATGGAACTACTAACTTCGTGCATGGGTAATTATCCGTTCTGATGTTTTTGTTGATACACTCATTTCCCTATTGATTATCTATAATTCTTTCTACTATTTGTAGGTTCCCTTTTGTTTGTGTCTCCATTGGTCTTACAATTGGAAAAGTTCCTACAATTGGTGTTGTTTACAATCCAATTATTGATGAGGTCAGAAATATTCCCTCTTGGAGATTTTTTATAGGTGGTTGACCATTATACCATTAAAATCTTCTCTTGATGTTAGAAAGTAGAAACATATGCAAAATTTTATTCAATGTTAAAACATAATTATGCATCTATTATTTTTTGTGTTTGGTTATGGTATACTCACCAAATGTAGAAACAAGGCAAGACTGAATGTTGTAGGCAAATCGGAATCGGTTTATCTGTTCTCTTCATTTATTACCAATGTTTTCAGCGGCCATAATGCGTCCAAAATGACATGGTGGAGAGTAGACAATTGGAAGCAATTTCCTTAGGAACATAACAGCCTACAGTTTATGTTTCAATTAGGATTATTATGCCATATTTTGTTGTTCTTTATTAGTTTTCCTTTTCCCCTATAACTTAAGCAAACAGAAAATTTTGATTCCTGTGTAGCTTTTCACTGGAATCCGTGGAAAAGGCGCCTTTTTGAATGGGAACCCTATAAAAGGTGTGTTCTCTGTTCTTTATTTTTTGACTGTTGCTAATTTAGATTTAGATTTAGATTTAGTTACTAATGCCTATGCTTTGGAATTTCACAGTATCATCAAAAACTGAACTAATAAACTCTCTTCTTGCAACTGAGGTATGTCAAGTCAATTAGTTGATTATGTGAAATCTATTTATTTTTCATTTTATTTGCATCAACAAAATGTATCCCCCCCCCTCTCTCCTTATTGTGCACTTGTGTTGATGGCAAACATGGAATTGAGAAAAATAGTTGGCTGCAAAATATCAGTATGGGGAATGGGCATTTACGTAATCATAGGTCTATCAGTTAATCAGAGTAGCTAAATACCAACTGCATGAACACTAATGAATGTTGCTTATGCCCTGTATTTGGTCTAACGCCCAATTTTACTTATATATGCTGTGACTTTCTGTTTCTATTAAGTAGGTGATCCCATTTTAACTTGAGAGTGTTGTTCAACACATTTTTCCTGACTAACTTTCCACATCTATAGTATTTTTATTCTCCATAGCTGGTATTTGTTTTTCTTGTCAAGGTGAAAATGCATCATTTTACGTCATGGCCATCATTGCAGAAGCTGTATCCGTTTTTAAGATCCTCTCCTTTTCAAAATAAAAATGAGAGAGTTATGTTTACCATCTCACCATTCATTAGAGGTTCAATGACCATATTAACGTGAGAAGATCATGTGAATTAATGGTAAAATGATGAACATAACCCTTTCCTTTTCATCTTGAAAATGAGATGATCTTGATCCTAAATCATCATACTCACTTTTTCATTCTTTATTTTTAATGTATCATCAATGTGTGGTGTACCTTGACATTTTGCTAGTTCTCTTTTTATTTCTAATACAAATGCTCTGTATATCTGTAACTTCCCCATTTTGGATCTATAAATTTTTTGTACTCCTCAAAACTTTGATGTTTTCAAATGATTTGAATGTGATAGCATGTTGGGCAGGCAAATTAGATTAGAGCCTTACGTTTGATTTCTATCTGTCTCCTAAATGTTCCATGTTTTTGGCCCATGCCCCATGACTGCATTTCATAACCTTTGTAATCATATGGGGGTTGTACACAACCTTAAAAGCTTCAAAATGAAGCATTTCATTTCCGCCAATGAAAACTGAGTTTATGAAGAAAATTAAAAAAAAAAAAATACTTGTGTAAGTAAAGTTTGTGTTTTATAGCCTTGCATTATAATAGTAGAAATTTGAAAACTATCAACATATCAAAATCAAAATGAGACTATTTAGCAGATGGTAACTTCTGATTACTAAGCCTTCTTTAAGTTGTATCGCCACTTTGTGCACTTGCATTTTGTACTTTATGGAATTCTAACTTGACATGGGATGACCCAAAGATGCGTTAAGCGGTTCAGGTTCACTATTAATTGTGCTGCCTCTCGAACCAAGACAAATGGAAATTCAATTTTTTTTCTTTCTGAATGGACAGGCTGGAACAAAACGTGACAAGTTAACAATTGATGCCACTACCAATAGGATTAATAGCTTGCTTTTCAAGGTAAAAATGGGACCTGCCTTGGAATCGATTGAACTAAACAAATGACATGATTGATAATCACACATTTTCTATATCAGGTGAGATCTCTTCGAATGAGTGGCTCCTGTGCTCTGAATCTTTGTGGAATTGCATGTGGAAGGCTGGATGTATTCTACGAACTTGGCTTCGGTGGCCCTTGGTATGATATTGTGACTCACCTGCACAAACTTTGAGCAATGTGATATTGTGATTCTCATGGTCTCCCTGTTTTCAGGGATGTGGCAGGTGGTGCCGTTATTGTTAGAGAAGCTGGAGGTGTTGTGTTTGATCCGTAAGTGAACTTCCTTAGAATTTCTTATTCTTAACGAAGGTAATATTTACCAAGTTCTAGACTATCTATGCACTTGCATGTATCTTCATCTTCTGCCAGTTATGTTTGGTGGACATGAGATCTGGCAAAAGAATTTAGCACAAGTGGAAGGACTTGTATTAATGTAGAAAACTAGAAAGTATAAAAGACACTTCCATAGATATGTTAGAAAGATTTTATACTTTGTCAAAATCTGATGTTTGGTTTGCTTCAGGTCTGGTGCAGATTTTGATATAACAGCTCAGCGAGTAGCAGCTTCAAACCCTTTCTTGAAGGATGCACTTGTTGATGCACTGCGCCAAACGGAGTGAGACATTTACCATTTAATCAATGACGAGGAGGAAACTGCCATATAAATCAATCCTCGTTACTTCATAATACCTTTTGCAAAAAAAATAAAAAAAGGAAATTAGTGGGATGACTTTAATTTCTAATTGGCTTGTGACTTAAAGCGTCCCCCAAAATTGTAGTACACTCTACATCGCATTTAGACTCTCATGTGGTTAATGGTGCATCATGCAACACACTTCGGATTAATTCCATTCGCAGGACCTATTACTTCCCACAAATTTCCGTCTTGATTATTCGTTGTTTCTTTTGATCTTTTTTCGTGACCATTTTTCTAATTTCTTGTTGGCTAGTTGCTGATACGATCTTCAAAATAAAAGAAGTTTGACTGAAATGGGAAAGCAATTGCAAGTAGAAAATGGATCACAAAATGAGTTGGCGTGCACGTCTGCTTGTGGGTTTGGTTTTCAAGCTCTCATGAAAAGTTGAACATGGGGTATTAAATATAGAAAATGACTGACTTGGAACAGAGTAAAAGCCAAGTGTGAAGAGAATAGGCCAAGGATGGAACAGAGCATTAAACAATTATTCGATACTCTGTCTGGTGAGGGAATTGAGAAAAAGGAGAAAGCACTAATAAATATTTGGTATAGGCACTAATTTACCTTATCATATCTAGCGACACTCATACAAAAATTTGTGCACATGAAGGAGTCTTAATAAAACCTAAAAATATGCCTAAAACTAAAATAAAGTGTTAGACATGTGGAATCTTCAATCAATCATCCCCTTGGTCTGACCGATTCAAAAGATTCAAATTGAAGATTGGCCAATGTTCACCTAAACGTGCCATATGCAGAGAATCAAAGCACTTTATTCTACAACTGTACCCAAACTTTACCAAATTTCTTTCCCTGGCGATAAGCCAATGAAAGAAAACCACAATAAACAGGTTGAAAGCCTTCATCTTGCCCAGAAAGAACATAATAAAGAAGTTTGAGACTAGAAGGTATTGCTAAAAAGTAAGATAANAAAAAAAAATATATATATATATATATATATAAATAGGAAGTAACTTATACAAAGTGAGAACCACACCCCAGGAATTCACTACCCTATCAAAGAATAACCTCAAAACCAGACTCTAAGCAGCTGGTAGCATCTAAAATACACTCAATATATGGTGAGCAAATATACACACAGTAAGGCTCCAACAACAAAACTCATGTGTGGCCACTAACACCTACACCTGCTGTGACCTAGAACCATGTCCATTGACCCCATTTGTTCCATTGATTCCATGCGACATCTTGTCCTCTGACTTCTTCCTAATCAAGACAATGATCCATGTGAAAGCTTCCAAAAGTACAGCAAGGCCACCCAAACCTGCAATGATGCCAATGTATGCATGTTTCCAGTCATTATAGCGATCCCCTACAGATTTCTCCAGCGCATTGAACCCTTTGAAGATGTTGATGATGCTGATGACTATGGTGCCATATCCGATCAGGTAGTGGTAGATGTTCCAGAAGAATCTGTACTTGTGATCTTTGTTAGGCCTCAAGAGCAGAGCAAACACCTGCATCCAATGGCATATGTTTTCTGTTAGTCCCATCAGAACACAGCAGCATAACATTCAGAGACAAATCATGAACATCTCAATCTCATACCTGAAGGGTTCCAAGGCAGAAGAGGATGATCCCAAGTGTTCTGTGGGTATGATAAGTGATACCAACAGAGTCACTACCAAGTTTGAGACCAGTCCCCCATCCAGCAACACCAATTATGTAGGCAGAGCTTTGGCATGTGACATGAAGGTAAAACCAAGCAGGGTCTGCAGATTGGAACACCTTCATGTACCTTGCTATTATAGCACCCATGGGCATCAAGATCCCCCAACTCAATGCATTCAGCACCCCATGAACCTGGAAAAACAAAAATCGAGATCCCTGAATCGGTAATCTAAAGACACAGAGCAAACACAACCCTTAACAAAAGTAAACGCCAAACAAAAACATCAAAAAGATCCAAACTTTACATGGGTGAAAACTGAAAACTATCACACAATCCTAATTAGTTCATGTTTGCAGATTCTGAAAAGGAAATAGGGAAACAAGACAGTCTTATTTCCAATTTCCACAGATTGTTTTTTTTATTTTAAAAAAAAAAAAGATCATTAAAAAGAAAAGGGGAAAGCAGATCGAACACAGTAAATAGAAACAGGAAACGATAACATAAACCAATCAATCAATCAGGGCCATGTAAAATATAGGATTGTGAAAGGGAGCAACTTACATTTCTCCTCCTCCTAATAGAGTTGCCGCCGGATCCCCCTTGACTGGTACCGGAGAGAAGATTCAAGTTCTCCTTGGAGTTGAGGTTAGGAGTATTCTGGGAATGGATAGTAGGAGTAGAGCCAGACATAGGGCCATCCTGCCAGAGATGGACCAAGGACGTGGTGCCGATGGGAAGTGTGAGACTAGCGTAGATAGTGACCTCACCATTCTGATGAGTAGCAGTCAAGCCGGTGGGCGCATAACTGATGTTCCCTTCTGCCAAGGCGGTGTTGTAGTCATCCACAGAGGAAGTGTAGGCCTTGGGGGAGCCACTGGATTGTGGGACAGCAACAAGGGCCTGGGCACCAAGCATGGCCTGGGCGAAGTTGTTGTTCTTGTTGATGGCCCAAGCGACCCACCTGTCTGTGGAGGAGATGCCAGTGTGCCTGAATGCTATGTCAAGCTTCCCTGTGGACTGCTCGTAGCTCCAGTGGAGGTAGGATGTCAGTTGGGGCAGATCGCTGCACGATCTGTACACCTTGTTGTTTGTAAAGTTCTGTCCTTTACATGTCTGCGCTCTGCTTCTCTGAATCTCAGAGCTCAACACTGTCACAGCCACCACAAAACTCGCCATCATCGTCATCAATTTTCTTCCGCCCATGTTGGAAGGAAAAGGAAGGGGATCGAGTATGAGATGGCTTTCCAAATCTCAAAAGGGTTGTTTGTGTAGAATGAACTAGGACTGCTTTCGTGGCCAGGAAAGAGTGGAGACAAGGGTGGGGTTATTATAAGGATGGAAGAGTGGGTGGGTTTAGGTAGCTGAGTGGTTCATGTACAGCGAGCGAGGACTTTAAAAGTCTTCAAGATGAGGAAACAAGTCTCCTTTCCCCAATATTATAAAAGAAAAAATAAATTATAGATGCTTAATTTTATATGTTACATTACATGACCCAAATGAATAATGGTTCCCAAATTCCAAATTTTAAATTATTAACAAAGAAGCCCTTTAGATCTCTATTTGGTATCAAATCAAATCAAATTAGAGACGCTGTTATTATGTATGTATTAGCAAAGATTCCTCCCTAACCCCATCCATCGGAGAGGAAGCTTCCATGTAATTAGAATAAGAGACTTGCCCGGTCGACAAGTTTTTTTTTTGTCTTTCTGAACCAGCCAGCCATCCCTTTTCACACCTGCCTCATTCTTCTTCACATACACACTCTTTTTATTCAGTTTTGCAAGTGTTCAAAATGTAGCAAACGTGATTTTGATGGGGTGGTAGGTCATGACATGAGGAGTGAAGAATCAGAAATTTGTTGGCCGGTTTAACCAGAATATGTGCCATTTGTCATGCCTCTAGTTTTTTTCTCTCTTCTTTTCTTCTTTTTCTGGGTTAGCAATTTCTCTAGTAGGTTTTTTTTTTTCCTTTTTTTTCTTTTTTCTGGGTTAACTTCGGAGTTTTGACATTTAGGTGGGTTTGGGGAGGGAAATTCCTAAAATATGGGTTGGAATGAGAAATTATGAAAATCTGGGGTGAATTTCTGAAATTGCCACAGGTGGTGGCGATTTCAGACTTTAAAAAAATAAAAAATAAAAAAATTCAAATATCTGAAATCGTTATAAGAGGTGGCGATTTCAAACAAGAAACTCATACATTCATAATTTTTTTGAATAGACCATATTATGAGAATACAAATGTATTGAGTCCATATATATGTAAAAAATCCGCTAACTTCTGCCCCATACCAAGGGACGATTGATTGACCCTATTCCTTCAAATCTTTTCGTGACATACGGTACGGTATGGGCATATAATAATATATACGTACTCAAATCAATACGAACATTTTATTGAAATTTTAAGCGTTGTTCAACTGTGTGATCTTATGTTTCAGCATCAAGATCTTGACTTAAATTTTAACACATACATTAATAGATAAAGGGAATAAAAAATTGTTTTTTTATCTCTATTTTTTTTAATATATTTGTCTTTAGTTTTACTTTTTATATATTCAGATATTAAGAATACTAAATTATCTTTTATTAGTCACTATTAATCCAATATTTATTATTCACAACCAATCCTCTATTTACATCTCATTTTTTTCATATTCCCCACTTGACAGACACACAAAGTTTAAATGAATCGGCTAAAAAGATTCCAAAACAATTTATTGTTGGACTTTGAATTTAATTTTCACAGTGCTTTCTAAGGTTTTTTTTTTTGACAAAGAGAATACTATATACTAGAGATCACTTGCTCAGTGTTTGATTGGAGAGACAAGACATAGAGATAAAGACAAAACAAATTCTTGTTTTATCAAGTTCAATTTTGTGACTTGCTAAATAAAAAGTTTATATCTCTCATATCTCAACTTTAGTAAGATATAAAAATTATAGGGTCAATGTCTTAGGATGCTACATTTTTTAGATTAATAGTGAAAGGTAGATTCAAATACAAGTTTTTATGAATGCATATATAGTCGAATCAGTTTAGGTTTGCCTTGCACAGCATATTCATATATCTTTGGCTTTGCACTGAACATTGAGTAACTTGTAAGACTTGCTGCCTCTACGCAGATGCCAAGCATATAGCATAGTATTAATTTGTGAAGTGATCAAGCACAATTTATTAGTTAGTCAAAATTAATGGAGGATCGATCATTCCTTATGTAATGCATTACATAGGCCATTATCATCCTCCGGAAGTTGGGGTCGATAGGGGTCAACTCAAAGATTGTGTATATATTCTAATATTGTGGCTGCTCTATATATTGAGTCAGTCAACGAACTTGGACAAATAAAAGCCCATGCAAGTTGCAACGCTTAATTAAAATGTCAAGAAACGCGAGCTGCGTCGAGGTAATGCAACCAAACCCATAATAATACACCTTAAACTGTAGCTAGCTGTAAAAAAGACTATGAGGCTCATTATTGTGAGCGCAAGAGTTAGGATAAATCCATCAATTTGTACTTCGTCTAGCTCAAATGATTTGAACTCAGGTGCGTGAGCCCAACTCTTTTCTCAAGTTCTTTTTACTAATATAACAAGCACTAAGGTATATAAACACTTAACGTAGTACAAGAATTTTAAAAATATTTGCAATTTTCCAACAAGTAGTAGGGCTTAAACTCAGTTTTCCGATCATAATTAGCATTGCCACTAATTTTATCTACCTTACAAATTAATGCCCACTACACTGATCAAGGAAATGGTTCAGGATTAGGTTGTTTCCATGTTTCAGTCAGTCATGAAAACTGCACAACTCCCATTTTAATACTAGTACTATACATCAATAATAATGCTAAATACTATATATACATATATAAATACTTGCATTATTTTATATTTTTTATATGCCCATCATTGAATCATAATTGGGTTTAGTTTGTTTTTTTTATATATTTACGTTTTAATTTTTTTGCTGAATGAACTGATGGAGACACGTTACTAAAAACAAGATAAGTATATGTAACATTTTCATCATATATAGGTGCATTTATTTACTAGTGGTATATAAGTTGGGGGATGATTTGCATAACTTTTTTGTTGCTCTGTTTATAACACACTTCGATTATAATTGTGGGTTATAACATATAAAACAAAATATAATTTTCTTCCTCTTTTATGCGCATATATATAATTTCACGTTTACATATCGTCCTTATTGGAAAGAATTTTGTTTGTGTTTATCAGCGCCCTAACATCTCAAAAAATTCATGAATGATGAACATTCCTATTTCCTTATAATATGGTTTAAAAAAAAAAGTAACAATTGTACAAAATCATTATTCAGTTAGATAATACTTTGGCTTTTTAAATTGAGTAAAATAACTTAGTTTTTAGTATTGTCATATTTTTAAAAAATATTTAAATTTGATATAATTATTATTATTATGTTTATAATTAGAAAGACTTAGCCACGTGACTAAAACATACTCCATTGAATAAGTAGAAAATAAATGAAAATGGAAAAAAGGTTCATCATCTCCAAAAGTGGCACCGCACCGATGCGTGTGGAGGGGAGCTGCTGAGTCAGCTGACCGCGTCAAACGGGTTCACATTTTCATCATGGGACCCACCCCACTTATTACTCTCCATGCCATTCTCAATACTCAAAAAGAAAAAATTCAAAATTTCACGCATGCAATTTATGCGCGATTGTTGAATGAGAAGTGTGTTCATATCGAGTACGATGCTGTATTAATTTATTCATCAATTATATTTAATGGGATGTAAATTATATTAAAATTTTATTTAATAATAAACTATGTGTGAGTGAATTAATATAATATTTAACATAAAATGAATTTAAATAACATAATTTTTTTAAGCATGCACATAGCTTTTAAACACTTTCAAATTTTGATTAAAATTTAGAAAGGAAATGTTATAGAACTAGAGATTTTGTCCAACATGATGGTTGCCAGAATAATATATCATGTCCATTGACTTTTGATAAATAAACACAAATTATTATAAAAATAAAGATTAATTGAATTTTATTTAAATGGGTTATGCTAATAAATATTTGAAGGACAGTTATTAAGATATCTAAAATAGAATATTTTTAATATTTTCAATACATTGAACACTCCACATTTTTATTTTTTCAATATATATTTATCTTTCATGGGTTTCTTAATAAGTGTTTTAAGAGCACTTGTTAGCAAAAACCTTATTTAAATTAATAAAACGTAGTGATAAAAATGTATATGATAATTAAGTAATTAACTTTCAGCAAAAGTTTTCAATTCTGCAGGCCTATGAAATTTCCATGTGATATTGGAAATAAATGTTAATTTTTTTAAAAAATAATTAGAATTTGCTTCATTGATTCTGAATACAGGTGTTTTTAGGGTTATTACCTATGACTTGTGTTACGAACAATTTAGTCAGTACCGAAATGAGTCGTAACTCGATCCCTGGTGTAAGTCAGGAATTTGGAATGAACCTCGTCTTCAATCTTCAATCAAAATCAGGATCGCGAAGGAGGTACTTGGAAAGACACTCTGACACCTAAGTGTTTATCTTATATGAGTAGTTAAAATGAAAAGAAAAAAAACCATACCTCCCTATGTGTAGTATCTTTGCTCTATATAGTTTCTCCATGTAGGTTTAATATGTGTAACAGCTCATAATGGAACATAAATAGGTTGTTTAAAGCCTTGATGATGCTATTGAAGCACAGAAGCGTCGTTATAAATGTGTGAGTGACTATTTATGGCATTCATTACTATGTAATGGTTACTTTTCTAGGACCGGTCGATCCCGATAAAAAAAAGACTCAAATTGGTTGTCCCGAGATGTGATAAGGGATATCTCGGCATAACATGTCATGTATCCTTACGTATCTCAGTACTAAGAGATATAAGTTGCTACTAGGTTAAGTCTGTAACATAAACCCCTAGTCGACATGTGTTTGTAAATTGCATGTCGAGTTAATTTCCATAAGATTCCGACATGTTTATCATACTTGTATCCATCATGACGTTTTTGGGAAACTGAAACTTGATGTGACAGTAGCAGGCTTCGATTTTCCTTTCTTACCCCTCCTTTTACTATCGTTTTTACCAATTTGCCCTGGAACGCTTTGTGTTTCGTGATAACTTTTGGAGAAGTTTTAAAACTTCCTTCGTTACCTATTCCGATCACTTTCCATATTCCTTAAACCTTTATCTTCTTCTTCGTTGTTAAACATTTCCATCCTTTTCTTTGTTCAAGGGCTTCGTAATCATCTGTTCTGGGTAAACATTTGTAGGATGAATATTATTTATTATCATCCTCTAGAAATTCCTCTTCTGGAAACAACATTGCTAGGGTTTATAAATGTTTGTATGATGAATGGTAACTCCATTTGAAAAATTTGGATAAAATCCATAATAGGCTAGTAATAGATTTGTGGGGGAACCATAGGGTGTTATTTCTGTGTTATCAACTTGTTGTATCAACATTGACTTGTATGTCAATCACCATATCTCAGTCCTCACATCTCTAGGGTTTGGTCCCCCTTTTTTGTTGTCTAGGTAATTATGGGAAGAGCCAAACCCCCAGACTTCGTTAGCTATGTCGAGCTGAGGAAACTAAAAAATATAATTGGGTAAAGCAAGAAGTTCTAATGATGCTTACCAACATGCAAGGGGAACACGTAAATAGTTTCAACTTACTTGGAAGGGTGAGCCGAGAAAAAGACTTTGCTATTGAATTCATCACTATGCTAGCCACCCCTGACGAGCGCATCTGTTTCTCATACAATGAAGGAGATGTTCCTTTTATGTACATGTATGAGTCATTCTTCAGCGTCATAGGTTTGAAATTACCTTTTAGTGACTTCGAGTTGTCCTTCTTAGAGGTTACGAGAATAGCTCCTTCTCAACTCCACCCTCACAGTTGGGCCTTTATTCTCGCTTTTGAAACTTTATGTGACCATCTCGTTCTTCCTCCCACTTTGAATGTCTTCTTTAGCATATTTCACTTTTATAAGTACGGAGATGGGAAAAAGGGTTGGATTTCACTAAAAGGAAGAAAGGATATGTCATCCTTCGAACTGTTTGAAAGTTCCTTCCATAATTTATTCAAAATTCGATGGTTCAAAGTATATCTTGGAGAAGGAGTGCATCCATATTTTTTTTGATGTACATGGCAAACCACTTTTTCTCCTTTTGTTGGAACAAAAACTATTTTTGCCCAAATCCAGATCCTGACATGTCAGACTGAGAAAAATCCTTTGTAACAGGACTTGTCGAAGCTTTCCACAATAACTTGTTTCTCACCAAATGCCTAAATTTAGAACCAGGACAAAAGAAAGCATATATCGATAGATCTGTCTAACTTGCCTATCTTCTTTTTATTATTTCATGATATGATATTTTGAAAATAACTTGTTTGTTGCTTCCTTTTCAGTTGATATGGCTAACAAAATTACCAACTTTGTCGACATCAAAGCACTGAAAGTTGCTTCTGTTGGACGTGGAAAAATGCCCAGTTCTTCTGGTCCTTTCGCTCCTTTTTCAAAATCTACAACTCCTCCCAAGAAAAAAGTCTTGAAGCAAAAAAAAACCTTAAGATGATGTCATTGTAGTGTCCTACATGCCCGACTCCTCTTTCCATAAAGATAAACAACCAAACTCAGAGTTTATGTTTAGTTGAGATATTGAGCCTTTGCATATCGTGAAGTCACTTTTTTCATCTCGGGACAGAGAATATCTCGAAAACAAAGACAGAGCTGATATGATATTGGTTGGATTGCGCTCTTCTCTGCCCAACACCTTGATACTCCAAAAGTTTTGTGGGGACACTAAATCTCTGGAGAAAAGCTTCAACACACTTATTCTTGAAGCGGAATCTTCAAGAAAAAATTATGAAGAGGAGAAGAAAAACTATGAACATACCATATCTGAATTAAAAAAAATGCCCTTGCAACTGTTGAAGAGAATTCGAAAGATTCTGAAGTCAAGCTGCTAGTGGTGGAAAGGATAGGGATGCAACAGTAGATGAAACAAAAGTTGACGAAGAAAAATATGTCGGGCTCTTAGATCAAATTGAAGAATGGATCAGGTTTGTGGTAGTTGATGATGCAGGGATGTCCCTGCATTTATCTGAGGTTTCCATAGATGGAAAAGTTGAAAATGGAAAAATAATCAAACCTCCTCCACCAATCCAAGTTTCTTCTCATGCAGAGTCCTCAGGTCGGAATGTAGAAGAATCCAACCCTGATACTGAAACAACAAAATGAACACTTTGTTTTTCTTTATTTTGTTCTGAGATTATTTTGTATCTCAGATTTTAATAGTATTTACTTTAGTCTTATTATGTCGTAACACACCTTAAATATTTTGTATGTCGTAACTTAACATTAGATATCTTATGTGTCGTTAAACAGTTTATATATATATATATATATATATATATATATATATATATATCATATCGTGTGCTGTTGTGCATGCTTTGTTGTACTAGTTAAAACATTCCCTTTTTTCCTTAAGTCATAGCACACATTCCGATATAACTTAATTTTGTGAACCATTCGTATAATTTTCTCACGTCTGAACTTATTGGCATCCTAGATGAGTTAGGTGTTTATATTATACATTGTTTCATGGAACAAATAATAAAACAAAACAAATAAACATATATAAAATTTTAAAATTTCATTATGAAGTGGGGCTCATTAAAACCTTCTCAAGAAAACCTCTCCTGAGGATAAAACCTGAGTAAGGAAAAAGAGTACCCTTGTAATTCTTACAAATAAAACTTCCTCAGATTACAGATATTCCATATATGAGGTATTGATGTACCCGACATGTAACCCAACTTTTAAGCCCCTTTTCCAAGTACCTCTAGAACTTGATAAGGTTACTCCCAATTTGCAGCAAGCTTACCATGTCCTGGAGGAGGTTGGCCTATGTCAGCCCTTGTTAACAACAAATCACCTTGTTTGAAATCTCTATGTTGAAGCTTAGCGTTATACCTCCTGGTCATTCTTTGCTCTAAAACTTCTTCCCTGGGACGAGCTCTATCACGTAACACTTGCAATAACTCGGTCTCTTCTTTTAAATTTTGAATATTTTCAACCTCATTGTAAAAAGAAACCCTCAAGCTATCTTGGCCAATCTCTAAGGGAATCATAGCGTCAGATCCGTAACACATTTTGAATGGAGACTCTTGAGTAGTTGATTGTGGTGTGGTCCTATAAGACCATAACACATGAGGTAATTCTTCGGTCCATCTGCCTTTAAGTCGGTTCAACCATTTTTTTATCCCCTGAAGGATGACTTTATTAGTTGACTCGACCTGACCATTGGCTTGGGGATGCTCTACTGAGGTAAAATGTTGCTTTATCCTTAGTTCGACTAACAATTCTTGAAATTTCTTGTCGGTAAATTGAGTGTCATTATCCATTACAACAGATTCTAGTATTCTAAACCGAGTGATTATATTGTTTCACACAAATTTTCGTAATCTTGCTGCTGTAATAGAAAAAATAGCTTCTGCTTCCACCCATTTTGTGAAATAATCAATTGCTACAATGATATATGTCACCTGAGATGTAGATTATGTAAATGACCCTAGAAGATCAATTCTCCATTTCGTAAATGGCCATGGAAAAGTTACAACAATCATTTCCTTAGCTGGTGTCACATGGTACGATGAATGTTTCTAACATTTTTCACACTTCTTGACAAACTTCATTGCATCCTCAGATAGAGTGAGCCAATAAAACCCTGCTCTGAGAACTTTAAAAGCTAAACTCTTTCCCCTAATGTGGCTTCCACAGGTCCTTTCGTGCACCTCTTGTAACGCAAGTTGAACAACTTTAGGTCCTAAGCATTTTAACAAAGGTTGTGCTCGACTTCTTTTGTACAACTGACCCGAGATAACAACAAAATGTGCAACTTTCCATTTTAACTTCTTAGCCTCCCCAGAATCATTGTATATCGTCCCATGCTGAATGCATTCATGTATCGAGGTCATCCATGTCGATCCTTCTTCTCGGATTTGCCCTACTTGAGGACAAAGAGAAATAGAAGAACAACATAAAATCTCTTGTGTTGTAACTTGCACCCTTATCACTGTCGATTCATCTCGGATTTGTTCAGGCTCTGAACAAAGAGATGCTGATGGTTGAGATAAAACTGAATTGAATGAAATTTTTATTGTTTCCATTTGGCTTGTGCTAGCCAATTTAGACAAAATATCTTCTCTTGCATTCCGCTTTCAAGGTATGTATACAATTTTCATACCTTCAAAGCTTTCTTGCAACTTCTTCAAGCTCTCCCAATATTTCTGAAGGATATTATTTTTTACTTGATATTCTCTCAACACCCAGGATATTACCAACTGGTAATCACTATAAACCAAAATTTTCTTAGCACCCAAATCCTTTGCTAATGTCATTCCAACCAACAGTGTTTCATATTCTGCCTGATTATTAGATGTTTTGAATTGAAATTGTTGCGAAAGTTCAATAGTAATATTTGAGGGTTTTTCTAGAATGACCCTTGCTCCACTGCCTTTAATATTGGAAGATCTATCCACATGTATCATCTGTGTCTCCTCCTCTTCAATAGCTGAGGAACATCCACCAATTTTGTCATAAAGTTAGCTAAGACTTGTCTCTTGATGGCCAGACGTGGTTGAAACTGCAGGTCATATTCTAATAACTCAATCACCCAAGTCACCATTCTCCCAGCCAAGTTAGGCTTATGTAGAATTTGACGAATAGGCAAATTAGTACGAACAATTATGGAATGACCTTGAAAATAATGTCTTAACTTCCGAGAAGCTACGAACACAGTTTTTTCAATTTTTTGATATCTCAACTCGGGATCCTGAAGCACCCGACTTAGAAAATAAACTAGGCTTTGTCCTTCTTGTAATTCCCTTATCAAGACTACTCCAACTGCAGCATCTCCAACAGGTAAGTACAAAATCCATGTCTCCCCTGGCTCAAGTCTGGTCAATATAGGAGGTGATGACAAGTAAGATTTTAACTTGTTGAATGCACCTTCACAATTCTCATTCCACTCAAACTTCACATCTTTCTTTAATAATTTAAAGAAAGGCATCATTTTCCCACATACGGCGTCAATGTTACGAACAATTCGGTCAGTACTGAGATGTGTCATAACTCGGTCCTTGGTGTAAGTCAGAAATTTGGAGTGATGGACCTCGTCTTCAATCTTCAATAAGAATTAGGATGGCGGCGGTGGTACCTACAAAGACACTTCGACGCCCAAGTAAATTTTTATCTTATATGAGTAGTTAAAATGAACAAAATGTATCTCCCTGTGTGCAGTATCTTTGCTTTATATAGTTTGTACATGTAGCTAGCCATTTATAGGTGTTTAATATGTGTAACAACTCATAATGGAACATAAATGGACTGTTTAAAGCCTTGATGATGTTACTGAAGCATACAACCATTGTTATAAATGTGTGGGTGGCTATTTATGACATTCATTATTGTGTATCGGTTACTGTTCCAAGATTGGTTGATCCAGAGATAAATAACACTTAGTTTGATTGTCTCGAGATGTGATAAGGGATATTTCGATTTACCACGTCGTGTATCTTTACGTATCTCGGTACCAAGAAATATAAGTCATTGCTAGGTTAAGTCCGTAACTTGTTAATATGAGTTATATATTTTTTAAATTAAAAAATAAATGATAATAAACATATTTAAAACCAATATATTATACATCTTCACCAAAAAAAAAAACCCAATTATTTATAAGTTAATAATTTGAAAAAGAACATGTAAGGGCAATATCATTAATTTTTTATACGTATAATAAATTACTTATACTTCATTTGAATTTTCAAGAGACGTATTTATGTGTACGGATTTGAGGTAAGCATGATGCGAGCAAAGAAAACTATAAAAATAAATAAAATATGAGAAAATTTTCCTGTTTTGCTCGCGGGATCCTAGCTTAGTACTACGCAATACTTTTGTTAATACTTGTTTTGTCTCATTGCTGACTCTTCTTTACAAGTTTGAAAGATCATCGACTACTTTGGAATTTTCTAGTTGATTGTTTGATTTAGCGCGTCAATTTGCGCCACGCGCATCTTAGCTTTGCTTGTAATTTATGTCTATCTACTTTGTTGCCGGTGCGCATGTACGTTCGTGATCACAAAGTATTTTCTATTTAGCTAGGTAAATATCGATCGTCATTCATGGCTGAAGTTTTCCACCATTTTCAAGGAATTGATAATCCCATTTTACGAGTACTCTTTTCTTAACCTGTAGTTTTAATGCACTTGTTCATCCATAAAACAAACAAAATGGAGTGCGAGGGCTATTAATAAATAAGTACATGAGGACACGTTTTCATACGTTATATTACGGCAAGAAGAATATGCTTCACGCACACAAATTGGTTCCGTTATTATTAATAATTGTAAATGTAAATTTCGCACTTTGAATTGAGCCTAATTTTAAGAGTATTAATTTTTCAAAGCCGTACGTGAATGCTGATCGTACGTACGACAAAGTCAGTCCAGAAGAAATCCATTACAAGTGCCGGTGGAATTCGTTAATTGGAGCGTAAAGTCAGAGAAAGCTAGAGTGTTACTAGACTTGTAATTGAGAGAGAATAAATGGCGTAATAATGTTATTAATATTGTGCATCAAATTTTCTTTTGTGCATTGTAAGCATAACAATTAATTAATGCAATTAACCAACGGGGGTTTGGTATCGCTTAAGCAAGGTTTTGAGTTCGAGACATTGTGTACGCAGTTATTCTCACTGGGAGACTCATCCGCCATAGCCAGGTGCGCGACTCGGGTCGACCCAGATTAGTCAAGGCTAAGCCTTGAATACTGGGCAGGCAACCTAGAAAAAATTAATGCAACTAGCAATAACATGAAAAATATAATAGTGCACAAGCTTATGTAGAGCAAAAATTTAATACAAGACAAATGTATCAAATGCAACTTCCTCTTTATTTTGATTTAATCTCTACTTTCCGTCTTGGTTGAGTTGTGTATATGTCGGATTCATCTGACATACGAAGACATGAAAATAAAAGTTAAGGAGTTGAAATCATGTTTTGTACTTCAATTCTAGAAAGGTGCATATATGCTCGTTCTTCTCATGCCTTTCTAGCAAATTGGATTTCCACCGTCATCGTATGATTTGAAACAAGAAACTGCAAGTTGCCTCGTTCAATTCAAGGACATGCTGATTATATATGGTTTAGCTAGGGTTGTTAATATATATTTGGACATGCTTGTGCATGCTTTCTTAGTTGTACATAACTAACTTTCCCTAAATCATATATACTGTAGAAATTATTGTTGGAATCAATTGGAATTGGATCTTGTAAAAGAGGTTAGTCCTTGTTAATATGACGAATCACGATTTGAAATTAATTTAACTGAGAGAAGTGGCCACATTTAGCGTATGCATCTTGAACATACGTTCAAGTCTATAAAATTAACAAAAAGAAACTGTCGTTGGAAATTTAAACAAAATCAACTACGACTTGCATTTTGATTTGTTTTTGCACGAAAAGTAACGGTTAGAATATTTAAAGTAGGCCCATGCGTAAGTATACATGCTTGATGCGGAAGGCAGCATATACAGCTCCAATTCTCCAGAGATGTTTGGTTGCATTTTAATATTAATCCATGAAGTATTCGACACCGCATGGTTGACACGTGAATGCAGAATTTTAGGTATTTTATAGATTTTGGCTATTATAATTTGACATAAAATATAATACTTCTCTTGCTTTTATATATATATATA
>QANU01068867.1:261608-293347 GCA_003254905.1 Nissolia schottii | reverse complement strand
GGGGGGGGGGGAGGCTGTGGGGTACCTTGATTATACGAGCATTGTGATATATGTTCAAATGTTTTTCTATTCAAACAACTCTATCCTGTTAAGTAGGAAATTATTTAGCTGAATACTACTCGTCGTGCTACGTATTGTTAGAGATCAAAATCATGTTGTAGTGACCCAACAAGCCCAAATGATGACATCATGAAGGCATTTGGTACATTCTTACTTCCTTCTGAAAATAATTCTCTCTCTCTTCTCATCTCCTTCTTCGGTGACATGATGGTTTAGATACATACTTGTACTTAGTTACTCCTACCATTTCTATTTGCGATCCATAGGAGGAACTTTCATTTTGATTGCCGCGCTGAGGAATGGATTTGTTTCTGTAATTGTTGTTGCTTAGTACCTTCATTCCACATGCTTAGCATGGGTTTAGCAAGTAGCCCTTCTTCCTTTTAATCCTTGTCATTTTATTATGGTTATACGGGGCTTAAAATATAAGAAACTCTATCATAATAATATAGCCCGATAGCATTTTATATATCAGTAAAATTTAGGCTGGCCCAACCCCCAATACTGATAATGGGGTGCATTGTTGGGCCTAATAATTAGTTTGGTCAATTTCAAATAGTTAAGCCCAAAGTGTGATGGAGTCCGACCACAAAATATGTAAAGCGCAAACCAAGTAGTAGACGGCCAAAGAAAATAGTAGCCCAATTAATTAAACTATAGAAAGAATAAAGCTATTTGTTGCCCCAATGTTAGAGGTTTTGTTTTTGGCCATCAAGATAGAAATTGGGAAATGAGCTTAGCCCTTTTTTTAAGACAAAGGGGCTAAAGCCCAAAAGAAAGACAAACAGAACTAGCTCCCACGAGGTCACGCAATCTGAATCGGATCATTCAAAAGTAACGGGCGAGTAACCGTTGGAGCTACATCAAAATAGGTGATTTCAAAAGAAGGAAGATTGTGACTCAGATGGGCAAGACAATCAGCAACTCGGTTGGATTCCCTAAAAACATGTGGAAGATGCATCACTCAATTCCTTAAGAAAAGTTCACAGATACGAGATATAATTGAGGCAACTGGATGTAAGTGATTATGACCATTCTGGACAAGCTTAATAGCACTTTGTGAATCGCAATCGACCCGCACTTGCTGAAACCCACCACGCCATGCAATATTTAGCACATACAAAATGCCCCATAACTCGGCTATGGTAATGGATGTCAAACCCAATTTGACCAAGAAGCCTGTAACAAAATTCCTTGATTAATCTCTAATTAGATCCCCGCATCCTGCACTGCCAGAGCTAAGCACAGAACCATCACAATTCGCTACCACCCACCGAGGTGAAGGAAAATGCCACCATACCAGATGTTCCTCCGAGTTAGAAGAGGTAGAAAAGGAATATATATGTATTGGAAGAGAGTAGTGCTTAAGCCTCAATCTAAAGGAAAACCAAAGATCACCAACACTAGGGGTAGAGTTATTAAAAATAAAATCATTACGGACATACCAGAGATAATGGAGAGCCAAACCAAACACTGAGCGCCATTCCTGGTCACCAAACCAACCAAAATGGTGGCTTTGCTTCAAGTTTTCCTAAAGCCATGTGTGAAGGGATGCTTCGAAAAAATCATGCCAAAGAGAGGGATGTAGCAGCCTCTTCCAAAATCTCGATACTACCTCGCAATCTCGAAGGGCATGAAAAGTGGTCTCCGTAGCCTGACTAGAGCATCGAGGATAGGAGCTATCTAATGAAAGACGACGAATAACACGATTCGTATTAGTCAGTAAAGCTTCTCTGGAAACCAAATAAAGAAAGGATTTAACCAGCTCAACTCCCTTCCACTTCCAAATTAACTTGAAAAGGGGGTCTTTAATGTGTATAGAATCTTCACCCGATAAAATAGAATAAGCATATTTAATAGAGAAGGAGCCATCATGGCCAGGAGCCTAAGCAACATAATCATCACCTAGGCTAGGGGAAGGGGGATGGATAGCTATCATCAGATTACAAATATTACTAGGTAAAATAGGAGAAATGCGAGCCCAATCCCAATTACCTTCATCATTCTCAAAACAGGAAATAGTGAGATAGAGATCAGACTGCGGCATAGAAACTAAAGAGTGTGCCTCCAGCGATGTAAATCCAGGAATCCAGTGATTTTTCCAAAACCTGATAGTGTTCCCATTGCCCCCTCGCCAAATAATGTTGTCATGGACATGTTGCCAAGCTTTCGTAATACCTTTCCATGCATTCAACTGGTTAGTCTTTGGCTTGACTTTAGGAATGATAGTTTCCCCGCATCTGCATTTACCCCTCAAAACCTGGACCCAGAGAGATTCCTTGTTCATAATAAGTCCCCAACCAAGTTTTGCCAAGGAGGATATATTCGACAATCTAGCTTGCCGAAGACTAAGCCCACCATCTACTTTCTACCTACAAACAGAGTTTCAAGAGACCAGGCTGATACGTCTACTTCCCTCAACGGAGCCCCAAAGAAAACTTCTAGCAGATTTATCAATGAAGTCACAAAATTTTGCCGGGAGAAGACAAGTCTGCATAGTATAAGAGGGGCTAGCTTCAATCACAGATTAGCAAAGCTTCAACCTACCAACCAAAGAAAGGGAAGATGTTTTCCAGTTCGACAAGCATTGGCTAAGTCTATCAGCTAAGCTATTGAAGGTTTGGCTAGTAATTCTCTTATACCCTAGTACTTCCTGAGATCATGAGACAAAGAGAAACCCAAATTATCCGCAATTTCCTTAGCTCGATTATGATTAACGTTTCAGGAAAAAGAAATTTTAGTCTTTTCCATACTCACCTTCTATCCAGAACTATTACAGAACACCTACAAGCAATGTTTAGTGATATTAACTTGGTCCAAAGAAGCTTCAGCAAACACAAAGTGATCATCCGCAAAGTGGAGATGTGAAATTTTGGGACCTCCTTTACTAAGCGAGAAAGATTTCCACAGACTATCATCAACAGCTGCACAAATAAGCTGGGAAAGTCTCTCGATGCAAATAATAAATAGATAAGGTGATAGTGGGTCTCCTTGACGAATGCCGTGCGAAGCATGGAAAACCCTAGTGTGATCGCCATGCCAAAGAATGTCCATAGAGGAAGACAAGCTACAATGCCAGATAATCTCAACCAAGTTATTCTGTATGCCCATGTCTTTGAGTGAATCAATAATAAAGTGTCAATTCAGCCTATCATAGGCCTTTTCAAGATCAATCTTAATAGCAAGAAAGCCAGTTTTACCCTTTTTCTTTCTCATGCTATGAATGACTTCTTGCGTAATCACTACGTTGTCTACACCCAATATTCCCATAATGAAACTGCATTGATGAGGGGAGATAATATGATTCATGATGGGTTTCAAATGGTTTGCAATGATCTTAGTAAGTAATTTATATATCACATTACAAAGACCAATAGGATGGAATTGAGCTATAGTTTTCTGGTGATCCACTTTGGGAATGAGGGAAATAAATGTCTCGTTAATGCTCCCAATCTGAGACAGATGTTCCAATAGATTTCTAACAGTTTTCTCCACTGTCTTTTTAACAGTACCCATTGGCTCTGGAAGAAAATCGCACGTGGCCCATCTAGGCCCCACCCATACTGAAAAGAGCTCTTTGTATTTCCTCTGAGGATACTGGAGCGTGTATCACTTCTTTAACTACCTCACTAATAGGAGGAAAGCAATCTCGAAGCACAAAAGGAGAAGGAATGGTATCAATAGTGTAGAGATCTTGAAAGAAGTCATGAGCTAGTTTCTTCAGGTCGTCATTCTCAAAAACCCAATCACCATCCCTGTATTTCAAGGATTTAATATTATTTCAGTGTCTCCTAGCAAGAGTAGAAATGTGGAAATACTTTGTGTTCTTATCACCACAAGAAATCCATTTACATCTAGATTTTTGGGCCCAGAGCACCTCTTCTTCCATAAGCACTTTTTCATACTCTCCCCATAGCTCTTTCAGTTATTTAAAAAGAAAGGGGTTGTAGCCCTTAGCTAGGTTGGTATGAATCCCACAAATCCTATTCAGGAGCTTATTTTTTCGCCGCAAAATATTTTCAAAGACTTTCCAATTCCAAACTTTCGCAGCAGTAGAAAAGGCTTCTACATTTTGATGCCAATCTAGATTTTCATCCCAACACTCCCAAACCATAGGCGCAAAGTCTACATGAGTTAAGCAAGCAGGCAGAAAATAGAAAGGTTTCTCAGAAGTAGTATTCCGAACCTTACTATTGGTTCTAACTCACAAAGGAGAATGATCAGAGGAAAGACAAGGAAAATGGGAGACAGAGGCATCTGGGAATCTCAGCTACTAATAATTATTACAAAGCATTTTGTCTAAAAGTTCCTTTAAACTCCCCTTTTGCCAAGTGAATCAAGGACCTTAAAAACCCAAATCAATAAGCTGACAGTCTTCTACACATGAGCGAAAAACATTACAAAGAGGACGAAGTTAGAGCCACCAGAACGCTCTCTTTCAAAAAGAAGAACATTAAAATCTCCAATGACACACCATGGATCCACTATAGATACCCCAATAGTGCGAAGGTCTTGCCAAAGATCTCTTCTTAGCAGAGCTTGAGGGTGCCCATAATAGACTGTCAAAAACCAATGTTGTTCTCCTTGCCAAGAAATTTTTAAATATGCCATCTGTCTCGATGAAGAGATAGATGTAACCTAACAATTAGAAGAATTCCAAAGACACCAAATATCACCTGCAAAACCTTCAGCATCCACAATAAATCTACCATCAAAACCAATTTTTTAAGTAATCTCCTATGCTTTGTCACTGCTTATGCAGGGTTTTAAAATAGCCATGAACGAATTATTGAATTTTCAACAGAAATCCTTTACAAGGACAAGAAAGGCTTTTTTCCCTGCACCTCTAGAGTTCCATACCATAATATTTTGATCCATTAAGCACATAAGATAAGAAGAAAAGGACTGTTCAACTGGAATTGTCAACTTTCCCCACCTTGCATCCTTCCTCACTACATAGAATCAGCTCAATGTTATCCTCCAAAGAATGCAGTCGGCTCTAAATTTCCTGAGCTTCTTTGCTTATAGCTTTGGATCTTGGGTTAAGAGGATCGTGTTTCAAATCACCAGCCGCCGTAAATTTCTTCCCCAAATTTTTCTTTACTTCGTCAACACCAACTCTGAGCTTTGTCGAGGGATTCAAACTCTTCTCAAGTAATCTAGCCAAATCTTTCTCCTTCTTAGTGGAACTAATCTGACCCATCTTGTTAACCAATTTGAAACTTAATTTTGGCTGAGCTAGGCTAATCACCTTGTCAAATCTTGAATCATTGAGAGCCATTTTCCTGTTCTCTGTTTTCCCCAAATTTTTGTATGATTTTTCCACTTTTCCTAGCCGCGGATTAGGGACGATATCCTTCCCTAGTTTTGTGCTTTGTCTATCAGAGAATCGTTCTTGAACTGTCAAAAGAATAGTGTTACCTGTGGCTGCACTGTTGCCGGCGATGCTGGTGGCCACCTCGCTATCCATTGGCGAGACTGTGCTTCGAGCTTCCTAACGGGGGGCATGTTTCCTGGATCATTCTTGCTTGGGATTTTCTTCATATTGCACGGCCCATCCGCCAAGGAAAGTGACAACTTATTTTGGGCTTTCACATCATTAGTTTTGCACAGTTCATCTACCAAGGATAGTGATAGCTTATTTTGGGCTTTCACATTATTGGTTTTGCTGGGTAATAGTTCTTTAATGGGCTCTGATTGTTTTCTGACCCATTTGGATGAGCCTACCTTGAAACGAAGTTGTGCATGAGATTTCCGTTGGCTATGTTGCAAATCATTATTTTCCTCCTTGGTTTCCTGATTTTCTCCCACAGTGTCCTCACTCAAAAAATGAGCTTAGTCCTCCTCAAAAAGAAACGAACCCCTTTATTATTATAAAATTGACAGGCCCAAAAGTATATATTGACCAATTCCAAATAGACGGTGTGTTTCTGACTCTTTGCTGTTCTAAAATAAAAAAGATAAATGGTGGGTGAACCAATGATATCAATTTAGTGGAAGGGTCGAATCTCACTGAGGTGTGGCTCGGTAAAGTTTTTGAAGAGTGTGTTTTTATTTTTAAAGAGTATAAATTATTATTTTTATTTTTATTGTATTTGGTAAACAAAAAGTATGTGATTTTGCTATTGTCTTTCAAAAGTATATGTGCTTTTGAGAGCTTTCAAACGTAGTTTCTTTAGAACTATTGTCTCTTAGTAAAATTTTTGGAGTATTAGTGTGTTGCATAAGGTAAAATGTAGGCCCACTAATAGCATGTCAGCTCAGTCTTTGTTAAGGATGGTTAAAAACCTCAGCACGCGAGGACCCCGCGGGGATTCCCTGAAAAATCCCCGCAGGGCAGAGATTTTTTTTCCCGCGGGGACGGGGATGGGGACTAAAGTTCCTCTGCGAGAGATTCAGAGATGGGGATGGGGATGGGGATCATACTCCCTGCCCCGGGGAGACCCCGATATAGGTTAAAAGTCTAAAATGCCCTTACTTAATATTTAAAAAAATCTATATAATTCTATACATTTATGACATTTCACATTTATTTTAATTAAAAAAATAAAAATAAAACCCTAAATCTCTTACAGACTCTCTCAGAACCTAAAACTCTCACGGTCGGCACTCTCTCTTTCTTCCTCATGCCTCTCCATTTTTTATCTTCCTTTCCTTACGCCTCTCACAGTCTCACTCACGCCTCTCTCCAACAGATCTTCCTCACACCTCACGCTTCACGCGCACTCACGCCTCTCTCCTTACTTCCTCACGCCTCACTCTCATTTATGGACCACGGTTTACCCAATCTCTCTGTCTCTTACTCTCAGGCCTCACGCCTCAGTTGTCCTCTTCTCTCTATCTCGATCTCTCTTCTCTTTGTTACTCTGTATTGCGTCTCTCTCAGTCTCTCTTCTTACCTCTCAATCTCTCTCTTCCGTCGCACGGCTTGTGCCTTCCACTTTTGTCTTCCGACGAACCTTCCACTTCCTGTCTGCCGAGATGAGGCTAAGATGTGTGTCTTCCTCTTCCACTTATTTGGTTTTTGCTTTAATTTATTTTCTTTTACTCTTTGGTTTTTGTTTTACCTTTTTTTTTACTGTTTGGTTTTTGTTTTTTTTTGCGATAATTTATCATAGGTTAGGTTATTAAGTATAAGAATAAAAAGTAATGTTGTTGCTTGGATAACTAGCAATAAGCCAAGAATTGTAATGTTGCTAAATGTTAGAATTGTAACAAAACAATAACAATAGATTCATTGTTTTTGGTGTATTTTTTTTCTACATTTTTCTTTTGTAGAGCTCCTTACCTCTATGTTAAGGGTATTGTAACATCCCGATTTTTCCTTAGAGAAATAATCGTAAACATAAATATCAAATTAATTTTCTAAGTATGATTAGAGAATAAAGATGGGAAATTATTAGGTAGAATATTCCTAGGAAATAAAACGTGTTGCGGTAAGAAGTTCGGCAGACAACCGAACAGCCGCTGTTCGCCGATGAAATTTTCTGACGCGCAAAAAGGTGTCCGTGAAAATACTCTCCCAGAGAAAAATTCACAAACACGTTTAAATATTAATACCCTTAGGTAGAGGGGAATTAGAGGATTGCGACGGTATAAACGAAATATTTTTCTGGCGACAGTGCGCAACGCACCGATATTGCAAGAGATAAAACGCGAGCGAACCGGAGCCGGGAGGGAAGTGAAATTTCAGCAGCTGAAAGAGAAGGGCTGCACGGTTAGGAGATGAGATTTTTATCCAAAAATAATCCCTTAAATTGTGCTTCCAAACTTACCATCACCATACCTTTCTTACACATCAAACCAAACCCATCACTTAGCCATACCTACACCCATACCTTCTACCATTCATCTAATTTTATTAAATCCCAAAATTCAATTAATTTCCCCTCCCCATCAGCCCCAAAACCAAGTCTTCTCCCCCAAAATTCTAAGAAAAAATTTCATTCCCACATCCTCCATAAACATACACTNGTCCAGAATCTTCTCTTTAAGCTCTTTTCCAATTCTGCCCTTTTCTTCCCTTCTTTATGGGATTATTCTTCAATAATTTATGCTTGCATCCTTTTATCAAAACATATTTAAAACCTACAAAACATAGAGATTTAATTAGATAATTCTTTAAAATATGTGAGAATAAGTGCCATTTTGAATGTTGAAAATTGTGTATTGCGAGCACTTATCACTGGTGGATGAGGAAGAGGATCCGGAGGAGGAGCCCAGCGAGGATGAGCCAGAGATCTGACCAGCCCTGTTCCCAGACCCTGTCATCAGTGACGACACCTTTTTGCCAGTAGCCCTCGCTATCTGTGTACCTTGATGTATGTCATTTTGTAGCTCTGACAATATGTACAGACCTAGGATATGTATAGGCCCTTTTGATGTACTAGTACAATATCTGATGCATATAAGACTCTATGATATGTATATATGACTTTCTGACATGTATGGCTTTAACTATTGGACCCACTTGGTACTGTTTACTTTACTGCTTATGTATGTACTTGTACGACAGACGACGCTCGCATTTATCTGTTATACGACTATATGGGACTTATGATAGTTCACACGCATGGCTCTAGTCTGACGCATAACAATAACTTATGTTTAAAAAGAAAAACAAATGGGTCCTTACTTTCAGTTAACTTAATTATTTTCCTAAGTAAAGTAGGGGCTATCAGTATTCTCACACAGCAGATAACAACCTAGTAGACGCAGATTATGACTTAAGCATAAGCTGCTAACCTAGGGTGTTACAGGTATCACAATTTTAAATTTCAAGAATAAAGAGCCACCTCTAGGTACTTGAAACTTTGTTAAACTTTCTTTGACTGTTACTTCATTTTATTTGTCATTTGATGGTCATGACTCTAATATATTTACATGTTTTTTCTTCCGGATAAATTGATTGAAATATGATTTTGACAATGAGGATGGGAAGAGTTGAAATTGAAGAATATGTTTATTTTAAATTAATCATGTAGAAGATGGATTATTAGATTATTTTGAAATTTATTATTTTGAACCATGTTTGAGTGACAGTTTTAATATGTAATGTTTTTGTTGGATTATGTATTCCATTATATTTGTATTTGAATTTGATGAATTGACAAGTTTTTCAATTTTTTTGATTTTTTCAATTTTTTTGAACCCGCGGGGACCTGCGAGGGCGGTAGGGAACGAGGATGGGGGGAATTTGGAGGGGCAGAGCCAGGGGGTTTCTCCTTGCCCCTACCCTGCTTAGGTAACATCCCTAGTCTTTGTCTGCGAGATATTCCCTGTCCCGAGATGAGAAAAGTGATTTCACGATCTGAGAGGGCTCTATATCTCGACAAAAGATAAACTCGGACTCTGGTCGTTTATCTTTTTTTGTGGAGGAGTCAGGTTGGTCGGACAATTCAATGACAGTGTCCAAAGTTTTCTTTCGCTTTAAGGTTTTTTTCTTCGGAGGAGCCGCAAACTTTGTAGGAGGAGTAGAAGGACTAGAGGAACTGGGAAATTTCCTAGGTCTGCCAATAGCAACCTTCAACACTTGGATGTCGGCAAAGCTGGTAATCTTGTTGACCATCTCAGCTGAAAAGAAAGCAACAACTAAGATATGTTCAACAATCATAAGTTATGAAAAATACATGCAAGTCAGTTAAATCTACTGATATAAGCTCTTTTTTTGTTCTGGTTCTAGACTTAAACATTTGGTGAGAAATAGTTCATTGTGGAAAGCCTCAATAAGTCCTATCACAAATGCTTTTTCCCTGTTTGACATATTGGGATATGGATCTAGGCAAAAATAGTTATTATTCCAATAGAATGAGAAGAGTGGCTTGCTATGTACATCAAAAAAGTAGGGGTGCACTCCTTCTCCAAAATACACTTTAAACCATCAGACTTTGAAAGAGTTACTGAAGGAACTTTCGAACAACTTGAAAGACGACATATCTTTTCTACCTTTTAGTGAGATCCAACCTTATTTCCCATCTCCGTATTTGTAAAAGTGGAATAGGCTCAACAAGACATTCAAAGTGGGAGGGAGATTGAGATGTTCACATAAGGCTTCAAAGGCAAGGATAAAGGCCCAACTATTGGGATGGAGTTGAGAAGAAGCTATTCCAGTCACCTCTAAAAAGGAAAGTTCAAAGTTACTAAAGGGTAATCTCAAACCTATGACATTGAAAAATGATTCATACATATACATTTCATTGTATGAGAAACATATACGCTCATCAGGAGATGTCGGCATGGTGATGAACTCAGTAGCAAAATCTTTTTCCCGACTAACTCCACCAAGCAAGTCAAAATAGTGTACGTGCTCCTCTTCCATGTCAGTTAAAATCATTAGGACTTCTTGCTTTACCCAATTATACTTCTCAACGTCCTCAGCACGACATAGACGACGAAGTCTAGGGGGTATGGCTTTGTCCATAATTACCTAAACAACCAAAAAAGGGGGAAACCAAACCCTAGAGATGTTAGGATCAACATACGGTAATTGACACAAGTCAATTTGATACTGCAAGATTATAACACAGACATAAACACCCTATGGTTCCCCCACAAACCCATCACTACCCTATGATGCGTGTTCTTCAAAGCACTCATCATATAAACATTTATAAACCCTAACAATGTGTTTTCTAGAAAGGGAATTTTTTCAGGTGCTGAAAGACGGAAATAATTTCAATAGGCCCACAACAAATGTTTTTTCTAGAAACAAAATCGCAAAGCAATTATCCAGTAGATTTTCCAGAAGCAAATAGTGAAAGCATACAATATTTTATGGCAAGTAAAAGAATAAAAAATCGAAGAAGATACTCACACGAGGATGAAGGTAACAAAAATGGTGTGAAGTGTGGGGGTTTGGATGAAGCGTCAGAGTTAATGCTCCACAAATCCAACGAAACACTCGTAGAACAAAGTTCGAAATAATGAGGGAAGAAGAGGAGTTTTGCAGAAGATGGAAGGGGGAGTTTTTGGAAGTGAAATGGATGAAATTCGAAATGGGGGGGAAATTATAAAACCTCCTTGAGAAGTTAGCGTGGAATACTAAACGTTAAGGGGCAATATGGTAAAAAGCATCACTAAAAGAAGGGGTAAAAAGAGGAAACTGAAACTTGCTACGATCACATCAAGCCTCAATTCTTGAAAAAAGTCATGATGGGTGTGCATATGGTCATCATGTCAGGATCTTCTGACATTTGATTTAGTTTAACATAACTGGACATGTGCTTTACAAACACGTGTCGACTTGGGGGCTTATGTTACGGACTTAGCTTAGTCCTGACTTACAACTCTTGGTACTAAGATTGACAAAAATGCACGGCATATCATTTCTCATCACATCTCGGGACAACCAATCTGAGTATCAACTATCTCGGGATTATATAGTCTAGGAATAATCACCGTTACACAATAACAAAGGTCATAAATAGCCACCCATACTGTTAGAGTATATTGAGATATTCTAATATCCTAGCATATCGTAGATTATATTCAAGATTGATTTAGATTGATTTAATTGATTCAGTTTATTATTAGGTTTATTTTCTCATTATTGTCATGATTCTCTGTCTAACCTATAAATAGACGTTAGTTCATTTATATTCTACAACACAAGATAAACAAACATTTATCTTCCATTATTTGTCTCTCTCTTGTTTTTCCCGTGCCTATTATTTTCCTAATTCAAGATGAAACTTAACATGGTATCAGAGCCAGGTTCCCACCTTGACAACTTGACTTACTTCCGCTACCTCGAGTTCTTTCGAACTCATATATATAATCCCTAAATTTTCATACAACCAAAATTCTTCAAAACCCCTAATTTCACTCTCAAATTTGCCTTGATTTGGCATTGAAAATTAATATTCCCCAAATTGGGGCTTCTTGATATTGTCTTGTGGCTTTGTTTAGTTTCTACCTTAGAGTTTAAGGTGGTTAAGCAATGATTAAACTTTAATTGAGTTTGTTGATGTAGCCTTATGATTTTGATTTGGAGCCAGTTGTTGTGACGTTGAAGGAAGATCGAAGAGGCTCGAACGAAGGCTGAAGACTTCCGAAAACTAGGAACTTCAATGGTTGCTTCTACCAAGTGGTAGTCAAGCATTTGATATTGATCCCGTGATGGGACTTGATTTGCATCCAGCTGTGTGACGTTGATGGAAGATCAAAGAGGCCAAAATGAAGGTCAAAGACTTCTAGAAACCAGGAACTTCAGTGGTTGCTTCTATGAACTCGTCATTTAGTTGTGGCAAGCTTAAAGCTAGATGAGCTTTAGCTTGTGGGGGGGTGTTAGAGTATATTGAGATATTCTAATATCCTAGCATATCGTAGATTATATTCAAGATTGATTTAGATTGATTTAAATTATTCAGTTTGTTATTAGGTTTATTTTCTCATTATTGTCATGATTCTCTGTCTAACCTATAAATAGACGTTAGTTCATTTATATTCTACAACACAAGATAAACAAACATTTATCTTCCATTATTTGTCTCTCTCTTGTTTTTCCCGTGCCTATTNCAAAGAATTCATAAAACATTAGGGTTTGAGGTGTGCCGCTCTTCTCACCATCAGAAGGGATTGTAAGGATTCAAAGGAAGAGAGGGGAAAAGAATTGTCAGTACCATCCAATCACATCAATGGATCCGGGTATGTCTTTCGTTCTTAACCTTATTTATATGTGATAATCATAAATTTCAAGATCGTTGTTTCCATGAATTGTCAATTGGAAAATCACAACTTACAATTTTATCATTTCATCTTCTCTCCTTCTCTTCATTTCACATAAATTTAGTTTTTCATTTCCTCTCTCCATAAATTAAACATGCCAAAGGCAAAGAATGAAACTATAACCAAGTCATCCCATTTAAAATTAAACAAAATTAGCAAGGCCCCCCAAAATAAATTCCCATGGGATTAATTGCACCTATCATGTTATTAAACACATATCAAACTGAAACAAAATTGAAAAACTACTTAAGACTCCAAGGGCCCTACTTTATCAGGCCACCTTGATTCACGACTTGTTCAAACATTAAGCACAAAAAAGAGGAGAAAACTGACACTGAAGTAAGAAATGAAAATATCAAGATAAAAAAAAATTAGTATTAATTAAAACCTAATATCTTGATCAATTTAAGCACAAATTAATTTCTAAATTTGGGGTGGCGACTAGGGTTCAACAACTAAAAAAACAAGGGTGGTGTTGTAGTAGACATGGTGGTCGTAGCACGGTGGTGCGTCTGAGCCTTCACGGACTTGATGAGGTGATATGCAAGAACAACATAGGTTGCAAGTATGGATGCGAAGTACGCCAATGATAACTTCGCCGCAGAGTTGGAGGATCTGAGGTGTAGGGCGGTGACTACGATGGTGTGCTGCAGGCAGAGGTCGTGGTGGGTGGCTGACACAAAGGCAGCGGTTATTGTGGTGAGAAGATGAACGGAGAACAAGAACAAAGAGAGGAAGAACATATGTGAGCTCATGCTCTGTTTCTCTAGTTTACTTTTCATGTCAAATACCTTGCTACTCCAACAGGTCATTGCCGTCTTTAGTGTAAGCATGCTAACTCTGGTTCTCTTTTTTGTTGCAAGGGAGATTTTGTTGAAAAATTTCGTTATCATAAGTCATTATCAATGAAATTAGGGCGTAAAATTAGACTTAATTGTTTAAAACTAATTAAGGAAAAAAAAACCTTTTAATGTGTGGAATATTATAAGAGAAAAAAACCAAAATAAATTCCAACATGGTAAGTCGATGACGGCACCTCCATCTCAATCACAACGTTCGTCCCATAGCCCGCCCCAAAAACTCAGATCAAAAACAAAAAGAAAGCGTTGACTAAATCAAATTATGAAATATTAAAAATAATATTTAAAAGACACTTAATAATTATCTATCAAAACAATTAGAAACTCTAAATTACCTTTGTCTGTCCTGAAAAATCGATAACAAATCTTTCTTTTCGGCCATAGATAACATTACATGAGGAACAAACGATTTACATGTTGTATGACCATGATAAACCCTTATCTTTTATCAAGTTGCATCATGCATCAGATTATGCTACCAGCTTTTTATCCATCACTGTTATTCATGTATACCCTTTCTTTGTCTAACTTTCAAGCTAAATTTACTGTATGCCTCGAGGAGATAATTGTCCATTTGTCCTTGTTTGTAATTATAATTTGACATCAAATTACTGAAATGTTACGACATACATATATAGGTTTTACCTAACTCGTGATGTTACAGCGGTGTCGGTGAGATGGAAAAGCAACCAAAGGAAAGGACAGCACAGCAGACCTGTTTGGGTTGAGTACCCTGGTTAATGTACGGACTTGCAGCTGGCTTCCTTAATTAATCTTAATCATGTCCTCTTTAATTTCAAAAGATATAGTAATAGCTAAGGAAGAGTTCTTAATTACTCTGGAAATAAGCAAAGATCTATCACAATGCCATTTTATAATTATAGTGTTACACTTACACCATCTGCAAATTATAAGTAAGATTCTCTCATTTGAAATATTTATTATGGATTTTGTTAACCAATACTTAAGGGAATTAACTAATAAAAATAAAGTAAAAAAATTTCAACTCATAATGTATTTATTATTATTAAAAACATGTATATTTTATATTTTTAATATAAATTTATTATTTTTATTTTCTTAATAAATGTTCTTAAAGTATTGTCACAAAATTTATTTATTTATTTATTATTTGATATATTAATTAATGTGAGTCATTCTTGTTTGATGTTGATTTAAACTAAAAAAATTACAAACATGGTTTAAAGCATAAATACATTAGATTATGAGTTCATGAACTTAATATGAAGTTTGTGAGTATAGTGGCAATAGAGAATCATGTGAGGCATAGCTCTGGAAGGGTGAATGACCTTTGCCTCTTGGTCAAGCCCCTTTGTGGATGATCCTTTCACCTGTGCTAAAAACTGTGTTCTCCGAAGACGCCTTCTATGGGTCCCTTGGGTCCTCTTCTTGCTGTGTATTATGGTGATTCTCTCTTGGCCCCCTCTCCGTTCTTCTCTCATTCTTTTATCCCTTTTTTACCCTCCTGATTCATGGGCTCCAAGGTTCCTTTGTCTTGGGTTGGGTCGAACACAAGGCAAGAGGTGTTATCTTGTTAGACCATGACACCAAGCCGTCCAGGACATGTCACTATCATTCTGCTCTCTTCCCAAAGCTTTTCTATTATTCCTAAGACACACAAAAACACTTTCTACTCCCCTAACTTCAACTACTAAGGACAAGTCCTAAAAGGGTGTAAAGGGAAGTGGCTTGGAGTAAGCCATGGAGTGATGTCCGATTGGGCAGGGATGGGCCCTTTGGGCTCTTATGAAGGTTGAGTGTGGGGAGGGCCTCATCATAAATGACAGTCTTGCAGAATAGGAATTGACCAAAGGGCCTTGGACAAGTCTCCCGAGTATTTGGAAACATAGGGACATGATATAAAGCCCTCCAATCCAAACCCTCAGATAGATTCTCTAACCTTCCTCATGTATTACTCAAGGAATATTTAAAAAATATCATCCATGTATCTCCTTTCCTCGAGGTGCACGGAAAGACCGCATGCCTAATAATCATTCAATTAAGCCTCCTAATTCTTATTGTTAACCCAATGACTCAAATTGGTACAAACCAAACATATAAAAGAAGAGTCCCACTTTTTGAACGCTTGTTAGTTGCACACCCATTCTAAAAAATGCCCACACACCCAACAATTTACATTTTGCACTCTCTTTCACAATCATTCTTCTTTTAGAGCTCTTGCAACCTAACCATTTCTTCCTCCTACAATCACGACCCTCTCATCTTCCTCTTGATTCTTCTTCATCACTAGTTCATCTTCGAGTTTTTTTATATGAGTTCATTAGCAAATATTCCTCTGTATGTCTTTCGTTGTGTCTATATTTTTGTCTTTCGTCTTGCTATTTTTGCTTGCTATCACGACATTTTTATGTTCTACTTTTTTTTTCTCTCTTTGCTTTGATTAAAGAACGATTAGGTCATGTTGTTTAATAAGGTAAGGTCTGAGTTCACAAAAGGTTGTGTCTTAGTATAATAAAAGATTGTGTCTATATTCATCAACGGGTTGTGTTTAAGTATAATAAAAGGTTGTGTCTCGTTATCTATCATGGTTATGTCTGTGTTTGCTAGTTGGTTATGTCTATTTGCACTATCATGTTATGTCTGTATATGTTATGTGGTTATGTCTAGTTGTGATTTATGGTTATGTCTAGCTATGGTTAGGTCATTGAGATGCATGTAATGGTTAAATCTGTAAATGTTATATGGTTGGATCTGATAAGAACAAAATGGTTAAGTTTGTGTTATATTCAATAATTTGTGGGTTTCTCAATGCAATAATTAACTTTACCATTTAAAACTATATAAACGCTAACGTTTTATTATATGAGACCTAACCATTTTATTAATCAAGACCTAACCTTCCAAATGTGTGAGACATAACTTTGTTATATACTTAGACAAAACCATTTGCCTATGCACGACAAAACCATTATATTATAAATGACCTACTCATTAATTCACTGAATAATTACCTTAACGACGACTTCTTGCCAACGAAATCTGGTGAATTCGTCGACATTGACGATCACAACGAACACGATTACAAAACAAAACATCATATCTAAAAAATAAAGAAAAATTGAGAGAAAGAGAAAAAATGAGCTGAGTGATTTGTGATAAAATAATTATAATGTGCTAAGTCAGAATACTATTTTTCTAAAAGAGCTTAAACGCGCAATGAGTATATAATGCTTAATAGTGAAAAAATAATTTCCATGAAAAAAATATTGGTGAAAAGTAAATTAGGGCACTAGAGTGAAACTTACAGCTATAATTTTGCGCGTGAAGTGACAAAATAATGGTGAAAGAGAAGTAGAGAAAGAAAGAAGGAGGGAAATATAAAACCAGTCCCCACATAAGGGATCTCACATCTTTTTTGAGTGTTTGGCAATCATGAAACTCTTGGATTTGCTGCCCCCACGTGGATTGCTAACGAGAGAGGTTTTGAATAGCATATGTAGGGTCATTATTAATTCTGTGATAAACACGTAACTAAAATTGTAGTATGAGGCGAACACAGCTTCATTGTCCATTCCAAGTGGTCCATTTGAACTGCCATGTTACATCATTTAACCTCCACAATACATTATCGTCCTCCCATTCCAATGCTTTATATTCATATTAATTTCCAAAAGCTCTATTTAAGTTGTTTGGCATATGTTTTGTTTTATTCAAAACCAATCCCTTTCCCGCAAATAACTACACTTGTTTTCGTGATATTACTGTAGCAACTAGAACCGTACACTAAGCAATCAAATTAAAATCGTGGTGTGATTGCGAAAGAAGAAAATATATTGCCAATGCCAAAGGGTCTTGCTCAAACTAAGATACAAGCTATAAAATTTTANTTTATTTATAATCAACAAAGATTTCCTTAAATTCAATTATTTTTTTGAACTCCTACCTAGTTTTATTTAATTTTAAAAGTAGATATTCTTAAAATTCCTAAAAAAAATTCATTTATTCATCTTCAATAACCAATTACCAATTGCTTATTTATATACCAAAAAAAAAATCTATTTATAAAAGAGGACACGGTAAATAGGAAGTGGTTTCTAGTTTTTGTAAAATCTAGAATGATACTCGTATGTTCTCTTTTTTCTCTCTAATTTTGATTTTTTTTAAAATTTAAAGTATTTATCCATTTGTAATATTTAAGTGTAATTATTTTTTTTATTTATATCTCTAATTGTGGTATAACATTTATTAATATAGTTGGTGTAAGGAAAGTAATAAGTGCATTAAAAATATAATTTTGTATTTTTATATAAAAATAAATGTGTTAATTCATATTATTTTATATATTTATTGAGATTTTTTTCCTTCTTCATAACCTGTGTTGTTTGGTTTTGAATAGATAAAACAAAGAGAAACTAGCTAGATATGAAAGAGGGTATCATTAAAGTTTAACAACTGCATGGAAATGTTGTTCACATTCAAAATTTAAATATATAAAATGGAACATTTAAGATATAAGCTTAAAAATCCAGGTGAATGGGACAGTGCGCAATTGTAGTGACTATAGTGACCACCATCAATAAAGCATCCTATATTCGTAGGTTCCTTTACTTACTTTGCCACAATAAGTTTCCTAATGTACCACATTTACTAAATTGCGACAAGAAGAAGGATTAAGTGTGCGCAGCCATCATTAGACTCATAAACAGAAAAGATAAAAAAAAAAAAAAATCTTAAAAGAAAGTAGTAACATCTTTGCATGTGGATGCACAAGATAAATCTTTCTTACTTAATGATCTTCCTATATATCGCACTCTTTGTGATCTCACTTACTTGCTTGTCTCAACTAGCCAATTCCCTATCAAACACTTTCTTTTTGAAAGAAAAAAAATAAATACTTGTACTGATTTCATCATTAGGTGGATAACTGATATTTTAGGTCAAATACGCGTTATCATGGATAACACTAGCTAGTTATTTAGTTCAACTCACAAAATCCTACATATCCAAGCCAACATACATAGCATTAAAAATATGGAATGTTTTGGAAGTATATATAACAGCTACCATATTTGTATGGTCTGAATCTTTTTTATTATTAGTGGTTAACCAACTACTACCATACCCGGCCTCTTAAAACAATATGTATAACAACAACCGAAACTAAAAAAAAAAGCAGATACAATTAATAAAAACAAAAACGATTAAATAGATGTAAATCCTAATTATATAAATGATCATTCAAACTGAAAAATTGTCTGCTCATGGCAATGCTGATATAATAATCTATGTAAAAAATCGAATTAACTATATATACCCGGCATGATGTTGGTCATACACATTCAATTCGCACTTTACTTGTTTAAATTATAATTTCATTATCGATAAGTCGTCGTTCTTAGGCAACCAATTTGCTTGGTTAATATAAAGCAAATTGGTTATATATTATCACTATAATCTAATTTCTTAGTTGTTATATATAAGACAACCACACCCCGCAGAGAAACGAAGCCCTGCAAAATATGAACGAAACCAATATATATTCTAAATCTATGTATGTCAGGCTACAGAATTTGGTGTGGACAACTCAGAATGCTTCGTCATTACACAACAATAGGAATTAAATTATTACATGTAAGCCATGGATAATGCCAAGAACGCACTACAAACATTTGTATTGTATATCCCATCAATGATAGATTATAGGCTCAATAATATCTATTAGTATATTTTTCTTGTGATGCTGTACATTAATTGTACGTGCAAAATCATTAAAATAGCTATCAAATTAAGTGAACCTGGAAAAACTATAAATTTTGTTTGCTATCGAAACCGATACCGCAACTTTTTTTTTTTCCTTCTGGGCTGTGGATAAAATATGCTTATCTAGAAAAGAATCGCACAAGCGTATGGCCATAAAGAAGTATATGTAATTTGTGTCACCTCAATTCTTAATCTGATCAATAGCTATTTTAAAATTTAAAAACGTTTCAATTTGTTTTGAGAAAATAATTTTTTAATCATATTACCCACAAACTTAAAAATAATATTTTCTCGTTACAATGGGCATGTATAGAAATTAAAAAATTTGTTAAGATATAAACCTTAAATCACCTCTACTCATCAATTTAAGTTTTTAGAAAAATGATTATTAAGAAAACTTAATGTCAGATTTAAAATAAAGAAATATCATGTATTGACGTTGTCTATCTATTCTATTTATTATTTATGAAAACATAAGAAAGTAGAAGCCGCCTCCACAAACTTGGGCAAGTGAAAAAAAGTAATAAAACATTTGCCTTTTCGCGGCACCCAAAGACACAGTGATATCCAATTGAATTTTTGTGCTTGCTTTCGTTGGTTGCATTTTGAAATTTAATAATCATTGACTTAGTACTAACCCATTAACACTAGTATCATGATTACAACACTACTATGCCCGGTGCTGCTACATGAGGTATATACTACTACCACTATTACTAAGGAAACAAATATATTTATCTGCTAACAGTACCGTATAATAATAATGATGATGTTTCTAGAATCATTACGGTTTTCCGCAGTGGACAGAGGAGCAGGCACGGCACCCTTCCAGTGTGCACGTGCAGAGAGGCCCAGGCACAAGCCCAAGCCCAAGCCCAAGCCCAAGCCCAAGCCCAGGCCCAGGCAGATAAGGTAAAACAAAAGCAGATCGATTTTGACTTCCCAAAAACAAGAAAGAAATCAAAGGTGATCCGACGGCGCAGAGGGTACAATGCCTGATGAGGCCAACACGTGGCGTTGGTTCCTGAGACTTGACAACTGTGTTCCCAACCAAAGTAAAACTAAAAAGTGAAGAGGAAGGAGATTTCAGTAATTTGGAGGTGGACCTGAATTGAAGTGAAGTTGAACGAAAGAAAGAAAGAAGGAAAACAAGCGTCGCACAAAACGACGACGCCGACGACCCCACATGGTTCACCTCCACCGTCGATCCTTCTGGGTCCCACCTTATCATCACCGACCGTCACCCCTACAAATCTAAACGCCCTGTGACACTAGCGCCCCCCTTGATACCAAAGCCACCACACACTGCAAAACTACCTTGTTAATCATTCTCCTTCTTCACTTGCTAGTTGCTGTTACTATGAACTGAAAAGTGAGAACGTTAATCGCAAGCTTGAAGCAGAATGGTTTCGCTGGAGGAGTCTCGCTCCAACGATGCGAACCGTTTTCCGTTGACGCGGAGTTACCACTCCGTGTCGTCCATCTCCCCCAAAACGCACCGTCGTATGGGGAGGTCCATGCGCACCATACGATCCAATTTCTTCCAAGATGACAACAGCAGCTGCTGCTCCTTCACCGAGAAATCCACTTGCCTTTCGGAAAACCTCTCCGACTCCGTTGTCGACCTTCGCCTCGGCGAGCTCGCCGCCCGCAACTCTACCTCCGTCAAGCCTTCCTCCGCCACCGAAGAGGATCTCCTCGACCTCTCCCACGCCTTCAGCGACTTCTCCGCTTGCAGCAGCGATATCTCCGGCGAGCTCCAGCGCCTCGCCACCTTGCCCTCGCCGGGATACTTCCAGAAGAACAGCAGCGACGCAGGAACCGGAACCGGAACCGGCACCGGCACCGGCACCGACCAGGAACAAGAGCCGGAGCCTTGCGTAGGGTTCCTGCAGAGGGAGAATTTCTCAACGGAGATCATCGAGAGCATTTCGCCGGAGGATCTTCAGCCGACGGTCAAGCTCTGCATCGACGGCCTCCAGTCGCCATCGATCGCTGTGAAGCGTTCGGCGGCGGCGAAGCTCCGCCTCCTAGCGAAGAACCGCGCCGATAACAGAGTCTTGATCGCCGAGTCCGGCGCGGTTCCTGTGCTGATTCCGCTTCTCCGGTGCAGCGATCCGTGGACGCAGGAACACGCCGTGACGGCGCTGCTGAACCTCTCCCTCCACGACGACAACAAGATGCCGATAACCAATGCCGGCGCCGTGAAGTCGCTGATCTACGTGCTGAAGACGGGGACGGATACCTCGAAGCAGAACGCGGCCTGCGCGCTGCTGAGCCTGGCGCTGGTGGAGGGGAACAAGATCTCGATCGGAGCCTCCGGGGCAATTCCGCCGCTGGTGTCGCTGCTGATGAACGGTACCAGCCGGGGGAAGAAGGACGCGCTGACGACACTGTACAAGCTGTGTTCCATGAAGCAGAACAAGGAGCGCGCGGTGAGCGCCGGGGCGGTGAAGCCGCTGGTGGATCTTGTGGCGGAGCAGGGGACGGGCATGGCGGAGAAGGCGATGGTGGTGCTCAACAGCCTGGCGGGGATTCAGGAAGGGAAGGATGCGATTGTCGAGGAAGGCGGAATCGCAGCTCTGGTGGAAGCGATTGAGGATGGTTCGGTGAAGGGGAAGGAGTTCGCGGTGTTGACGCTTCTGCAGCTGTGTGGTGACAGTGCCAGGAACAGAGGCTTTCTTGTGAGGGAAGGCGGCATTCCTCCTCTGGTTGCACTTTCCCAGACTGGGACTGCTCGAGCTAAGCACAAGGTGAGTGATTGATTTGAGCCCAATTAAATATTTATTTTATAGATATATTTTTATGCACATCAAAGAGTTGCAATTAACTGCTTCCCTACACAACATGAAACAAATTGGCCAATGTGAACATTTTATCCTTTAGAACTTCAGTCTTGCATAGGTTGAGCATTGTTAGGCTGGAGATCATGTTGTTATTTAGTATTATTCTTTCTAAATCAGATCTTGAAATTCACCGTCAAATTCAAGCTTCCGGTTGGTTGTGCAGGCTGAAACGCTCCTTCGATACTTGAGAGAATCAAGACAAGAAGCATCCTCTTCAAGTTCTTAATTAGATGGAGTAAGTAATTACTACTTAGGGAGGTAATTATACAATGTAATTGGTTTTTGTATATATAGTGTTTTGTATAGTGTTGGCCAAGTTAGAAGAAGCTAGCGAGCTATATACTGACCCTTAGATGTATGGATTTAGCTAGGTTTTGGGATTTTGCTTTCCCTTTCTTATGTTTCCTGGAGTGTTACGTGGTTGTCTTTGGCTTTGGTTAGGTTGTTAAATTTCTTTGTTTTGATAACCCTATTTTTGTGGAAAGGGTTGCTGCTGATTGTATCATTGTATGCTATTTTTCCCGCTTGTAGTGAAAGTACGGAGCTTGCACTAAACTAGTACTCGTGGAATATGTTTAGTGTCCACAATTTCTTTTGGTCTAAACGGAGCTTGGGTTTCTTATATTTGATACTGTTAATGTCATTGCAGAGGCTATTAAATTAAATTATTCTGTTTCCATTAACACCTGGGATGTAACTCTAAAATGAAGTGTGATGTTCTTGACGATTTGACAATAACTCTGCGAACGTACATTTGTCATACCCAGGATCACCTTATTTCATGCTTGTTTGCCTTCAAAGTTTGGAACATGATTGGCTGGAAAGTCGTTGGGAACGAAAATACGAATAAGCACCTCTTATAGTTGACATGGTCGAGTCGGGTAACCCAGCAACTTGTGGGTAGTATGCTATGACCAAGTTAGTGGTGAATTGGTGGTATTCAAAGTCTCAAACAAATAACATACCGCAGAAAAAAAAATTTTAAAAAAAATTCTATAAAATTCTATAAATGACAAGAAAGGAGTCTTATAAAAATCTGATAGATTCAGCCACGATTGGCCTTTAACATTAGAGTTGGCATTTTATCTTTTCCCAGCCGCTGAATGGCCGTTTAGATTGTGTTCATTATCTTAAACCCAGATCAAGAGAATTGTTTGGTGGACGTAAAATTATGGATAGAATTAGGATGAGATTGAGACATGTTTAGGCGGGTGTTACTATTTTATATGAACAACAAGTTGGGTGATGTGATGATGCTTGCTTGTCCTTGTTCTGAAGCAGTTCTACCTCCCGCTGCATGCATGCCACCCTATTAGGTTCCAAGATGCTTCTGTAAAGCAAATCAGAGCCCCACCTTGCAGGTCAATTTTTACATCTTTTTTTGTTGTACGAAGTTTCCTCATCCAGCATCTTACATCTTGATTTTTTTTAATTTATTTTTTCACTTTCAAATCTTCTTGTCGCTTATAATAATCACCAATTAGCTGGCAGGGCAGGTATGTTTTGTCCTCATGTTTGTTTGGATGGGTACACTTTCTAGTCTACCAAGTTTTGAATAAACCAGGTGTCGGTGTTCCCACATTTCATGCACTTAAAAGTAGTGAGTTTTATGCGCATCATTATTATTAGGTTGAGTGCTTGCATCATCCAAAAGTGAAGCTGTTTGGTGAGATGGCGGTGGTTTCTCCTCTAACTAGGAAGTTTCTTGGGACTTACCGGAACTCCCTAAAGAAAGCTAGAAGACTCTTTAACGATGCTGCTGAGCTGACTCTACCGTATTCTGCAATACTCCCACTACTCTAAGTTTACTTTCAACTCTACTCTACTCTACTCTACTGAGCTGTGGTTTGATTTCTACTCTACTCTACAACCGACCAACATGAAAATATAAGACTTGAAAGGGAACGATTAAGCCCCGTTTATGCTTCTATTAACGGAGACTAAAACTTACTAATTCATTCACAAAGACAAGAAGACAACCAATGATCTTTTTCTCTTGAGCGAAAAAGACAAATGGTTATGGCATCAAGCTAAGTCTTGCTCTTTCCCATTGTGATCCTCCTTTTTCTTGTCAAATGGAAAAGGTCTGAAGCCCTTCTGAAGCATTTTCTCCACCTCCTCGAACTGAAGCCCTTTAGTTTCCGGAACTAACAAATAAATGGCGACGAGCCCGACAAAGGAGAATCCAGCAAAGAGGAGGAATGTGCCAGAGGAGCCTAGAGTCTTTGTCATGCTTAAGAATGACTCGCTCACTATGAGATTAGCACACCAGTTGAAGACTGCAGCTATACCTCCACCTATTCCTCTGAATCTCAATGGGTATATCTCTGAGTTCAGAACCCAAGGCACGGTTCCCATTCCAGGCGAGTATGCTATGATATACAATCCAAGGATTGCAACTGCAAGGAATCCAATTTTGCTTGGACAACCCTCAGAGAACCATACACGATTATGTGCACGACACACACCTCTGATACTCTTTTCTGCTGCCAAGCATGCACCCGGAAGAAACTGCATGACAGATAAAGAGAAAGGAAGAGTTAATAAGCCTAGCTTAGTTATACTAGCTGTGTAATATTTGGATAAATTTAAGGTTCTCACATATTCTTAGGAAAGGATGAGACATATACGACCATACAAGTGCCTTGAAATTCCAAGAAATATACATACTACCATTTTTCATGATTGTGGCTAGTATAGTACTTGTGTGTATGATTAAAAGCTCAAGTTAGTAGAACTTACTTCACTCTGGCTGCTGGAACAATAGGCACAGTCTACCTGCAAACATCGCATGCAGTTCCATGAAGAGAAGTTTGGGTCATTTGTGTAAGCCTGGCATGTAGAGTTGGCACCAAAGCTGAGGGTGTCCTTGTCACTAACAGGAGGAGCGTGGTGAGCTGCCAGGTTGAATGTAGCACTCAACACTATGAGGCAAACAATGATGCTAATCATGGAGATTAGCATCAACTTTCTCCTTCCAAACCTATCAATGAAAAGCATACTCAAGATGGAGCCAATGGCGTTCAGACCAGAAGTAACCAGAGAAAGCGAGAGGGCCGTGGAGTTGGAGGCAATTCCGGCGAACTGAACGATGGTTGGGCTGTAATACATGACGGTATTAATACCAACAAACTGCTGGGCAACTTGGACAGTGATGCCTGCATAGAGTGCTCTTCGAATTACATCATTAGACAAGGCGCCCTTTAGTTTCTGTGCAAGACTATGCCCAATTAAGCCTTCCTCTGCCTTTTCAGTTTCAATGGATTCTTGCAGGGCTCTCATCTCCTCTTCAACCTCACAGGGGCGATAAATTTTGGACAGGATGTGCTTTGCTTCCTCTTCCTTATTCTGGGGAAAAGAAATGAAACGAAATAGTTGACATGGAAATTGCTTCCCATGAAAGATCTTTTTAGGAGTTGCAGATGAGTCAAAGGATGAGAGGGGTATATCTATATTGATTGAACTTCCTGTTTGCACTGGATATTTATATTATGACACTAGTCTTGATCATTCAGTAATGCAGACATGAAATTAAAGAGAATGCGGCTATCTAAAGAGTCAAGTCCCTAAAATAAAAAGAAATGTAAGGTTTAGTTGTGCTTTATGGTGATCATTCAGAGTGCAGACAAGTAGTAGGCATGCAATTACCTGCCTGTAGAGCCATCTAGGAGACTCAGGGAGGGAAACCATTAAAACGAACTGAATCAAAGCGGGAACTCCTGCCACCCCAAGCATCCAACGCCAGGTTCCAGGAGCCTAAAACAGATCAAATAAGAGAACAAAAAGGTGCATAGAAGAAATGACGGATAGGAGCTAGGCTTACCTTGGTGAATGGGAGGTTGATGAGGTAAGAGAGAAATTGGCCGCCGGTGACAAAGAAAGAGTTGATACTGACAAGAGCACCCCTGACAGTGGCAGGGGAGGCCTCAGAGATGTATAGAGGGGAGGTCATGGAAGCCATGCCAACTCCCAAACCAACCAGGAGCCTCCCAATGATGATAACCGAGGGAGCAGGGGCAACAGCCATGACCAAGGCACCAAGGAAGAAGACAAGGTCAGCCATTAGAATGGACTTCCTTCGCCCAAGCTTGTCGTTCATCCATCCCCCAAGTGCAGCGCCAATTATAGCTCCGGCAACTGCCATGCTCACAATTGTCTCCTGCAATCAGGCAGAGAATTGAAGCGAGAGTCAACCATGAATTGAATAAAAGAGAAAAAGAGTATCACCTGGAGCCATGTCTTGCTGTCAACTTGCTCGAAATCATCACGAATGTACAGCAAGGCCCCAGAAATCACACCTATACACATATATATATATATATATATATATATATATATATATATATGGATTTGGTCAGAGCTAGCAGCAACAGCGAGCATTTATGACGACGACAAGAGCGAGGGAGGGCTACATACCAGTGTCATAGCCGAAGAGGAGACCTCCAATGCCGGCAGATAGAGCAAGTCGCATAATGTAAGGCGATTCAGTTGACCTGCGCCAGCATTCTGTGAATTCCGCCTTCTCTGCACCACCCTCCATCTCCCTTTCCCCTTCTCTTCTCTTCTCTACACCTACCTAACTTGGTGTTTTTTTGTTTCAATCTATTACCTCTCGTCACTCTTCTTCTGCGGTTACTGGAATGCAGGCATGCTTTCCTCATCCTAATTTGCAGTGCCACATTACATTATCTAAAACGCCAAAATTATTATTTTTTTATTTTTATTATTCGATGACTGGAGCTCGATCTAGTATTTTGGATGATTTTCTATGGAAATAAGTTTTAAGTGTTTATTTTTTAAATTATTCAATAATTACGATATACCCCTTTAATTTTTATTTGTGAATAAACACTTTATCTCCCTTTTTATCCTTAGAAAGTAAGTAACAAAGTCAGCCTTATCCAAAACCAAAGTTAAAGTGGCGATATCATGGAACAGAGCCAAAGCTGACGTCACAAGTCAGTCAATCAGTCTTTATTTAAGGCAGAGGGTAACGTTTCCGATGGGTCTCAGCAAAAGAAACATATACTTTATTTATCATACGTCCATTATATTTATCATTAATATAATATAATCTTCATTTATGGTGATGAAAATGCATAAAATTTGAATACACATAGTTTAAGAAATTATAAAAAATTTATAAGAGTCAAATGATCATTTTTTTTACATTTATATCTTTTTTACTTTTTCATAACGATTATTATTTAAGGTTAATTTTGTTTATACATTTTATATATTTTTTATTTTAATGTCAATTAAATAATTTTTTAAGTTGCGTATTTTTGTCTAAAATGAAATTAAAAAAAAAAAAAGTAAAAGGAGGGATTACATTCCATTAAGGAATTAAGTCTCTAGTAATAGGTGGAAGAATTACTTAGCCCCATAAGAAAACAGATTATGAAAATTAACTAATGTAGTGGACCCACATGATGTCTGACGTGTTAAATGTTGATAATGGTGAATTGCACAGTTCTTGAATTGCACACTCATGATGCCCTGCCATTACATACACCAATTACTTTATTTTGCATCTTATTTATTACCATGAATACTAGACCTACAAGGAAATCGTTATTAATACTAAAAAATTATATGTGATGACGTCATATATAAGAGAAATTGTTATTAAATATATGTAAGGCTTGGTTTAGTAAAATTATTGTTTTTTAAAATTTGTTGGGTTATCACATTTCTTGAAGAGTTGCTTTTAAAAATTTACACTGATAATGTTTGATAAAATATGATAAAAGTGACTCTTAATAAATAAAAGTTAAAAAAAAGTGTTTGATAAATATATTATAAATTTGTTCCTAAAATATAAAATGATTATAATAGAAATACATAATAAATGATTGATGAGAAAAAATTAAAATTTTAATGGATAAAGTTAAATTTTTATTTAAATTTAATGTAAGACCTTTTATATTTTAAAGAGCACATGTCAACTCTAAAAAATTAAGTTTGAGAGCTCTCAAAAACACTTCCAATTCTTATAAGTTAGGAGAAAAAAATTACTTAACTTTTTTATTTATCAAACACAAAAAAGTAACTTATGCTTTTTGAAAACATGGACATCCTCTCAAAATTTTTATTAAAGCTAGCCTAATGTGTGTTCCATAAATAATATCATTTTTTAAATTTTATTGTTGACCATATATTTTTAAATATTAAAAATTGAAAGTAATGGATGATAATATTAATGGAGCATGTATTAAATATGTTGTGGGACATATACTTTTTTTTGTATATAAATATATAATTCAACAAAAGAATTCTGTTTATTTTTATATAAGACCAAGCAAAAGAAAAACCGTAATATTATGGATTGTGATTTAGCTTTTAAAATAATTTAGGTAAAAATTATCTGATATAAACTTTTATCTAAACCATGAGTAAACATTCTCTAAAAGTTAAATGGCTTAATTATGTTTTTAGTCCCTATAAAATTTCAAAGTTTGGTTTTAGTCCCTGTATAAAAGTTTTAGTCCTTGTGAAAGTTTAAAATTTGTTTTTAGTCCCTGGAGCTGTATGGGAGTTAACGGCGCTGACGTGGGCGTTAATAGCGCTGGCGCAGCGCTAACGTGGCTGTCACGTGGGATGCCACATGGCATAACCCAAAATTTTAAAATTTGACCCATGACCCATACCCACCCAACCTATGCCCACCCGACCCAGAATTAATTTAAAATTAAAAAAAAATTCAAAAGCCCTTAACTCGTACCCCACCCCATCTATATCCTCTCCCCTCTCTCTCAAGCCCCACCCACCCTACCCCACCGTTTGTCTCTCCCCGTCGCTCCTTTCCGCCACCATCATCTTCCTTCTCCAACCTACCTTCCCCGCCGCGCCGCCGTATGTCTTCTATCTCGTTTATTCTGGTGGAGTGCCCTCACCATCGTGCTTCTCTCTTCTCTCTCGCACCCTCGCTGTCGTACTTCTCTCTTCTCTCTTTTGTCTACCCTCCGCACAGTAGCTTCCGCGTCGTGGCCATCCATATTTTAGTTGCCACTCCCCTCCACGTCTTCGCGTCACCCGCCACCACGTTGGACCTTGTCTCCAAATCTGCCAATAGCCTCAGCCGCTACCCACCTCTGTGGCGAGGGCACTCCACCAGAATAGACGAGATAGAGGGCAGACGACGGCGCGGCGAGAAGGGTGGGTTGGAGAAGGAAGATGACGACGGCGGAAAGGAGCGGCGANGGAGAAGGAAGATGACGACGGCAGAAAGGAGCGGCGAGGAGAGACAGGCGGTGGGGTGGGTGGGGCTCGAGAGAGAAAGGACAGGAGACAGATGGGGTGGGGTGGGGTGGGGTACGGCGGGTATGGTTAAGGACTTTTGAATTTTTTTTAATTTTAAATTAATTCTGAGTTGGGTGGGCATATGTTGGGTGGGTATGGATCATGGGTCAAATTTTAAAAGTTTGGGTTATGCCATGTGGCACGCCACGTCAACGCCGCCTCAGCGTCGCGTCAGCACCATTAACGATCACGTCAGCGCCGTTAACTCCCATCCAGCTCCAAGGACTAAAAACAAACTGTCAACTTTCACAGGGACTAAAACCAAACTTTGAAATTTTACAATGACTAAAAACATAATTAACCCAAGTTAAATAAAACATAAATTAATTAAGTTTTGAAGCTTGTAAAAAAGTTTTGAAAACAAAAATTCACGCCTAATAAAGTAACAGCAAGTACTATTTTTTCAGTTTTAAATAACTATCCAATTTTAAATGAGCATATGAATTAAGAAAATAATCAAATAAATTTTGATGCTATAGAAGTTTAACCGTGTTTTACAATATAAATAGGGAGCATTCTATTAAAAAGATATCATCTTTATTTTTATAAGGCGGGAGTTTTAGCATAGACTAAAGTTTACTTTTTGAGCCTACAGCTATTCATAAAGATCATACCTTCATAATAGAAATGATTGAGAAGCATGAATCTTTTATCAAAATATATTTCTGATGTACAGGATCCTCAATTAAGAGACAAGTACAGTCAAAATAAATATCTTCTTAGAAGATGAGTCAGATAACAAAGATAGTCTACTATGGAATACTCTGGAATGGTATTAGCCAATTTGTAGTTGGAAAAGAGACCCAGAACTAGAATTGTCCCGATTGAACATATGGAAGATGGATGAAGAACAAACCAAGGAGTTGGTTTCTGTACATGCTTTTCATCAGCCATACTTTTAGCAACCACAAACCAAGATGCTTTAGACCCAAAATTAAACCAGAAACATTGGAACCTATTTCTTCAAATACTTTATGAGGGATTCCACTTCACTATTCCACAAAGAAGAACTCATTTCCCATGTACACGAGATAAATGGGTTTGATATTAAATTTCCTCATCAGTTCCACCTATGGATGGCTAAAGTCCTTAGATATTGTTTGTGTTTTAGAATGGAACCCACTGGGAGAATATGGAACCAATAATTTTAAGCCAACAGTAGAACCAAAGGTTGAACTAGACAAGCCAAAGCTTAATGACGAGATGCAAGATTCTCAGGGATGATCCGAGTATAAAGAAAGTAGACTGCATCATATGCTTGAAAACTATTGGAAAGAAAAAATGAGAGAAGAAGAAGACAAAGAAGAGTATTTGGAGGACCAGAATTTCTCTCTTAGTCACGAGCATGTGCATCATTGTCTAAGAGGCTAAAGTCACTTTATTAAAGTTACTTTAAGTTGATTGTCCTTGTGTATATACGTGTGCGGTGTGAACTTAAATTGTTAGTTGTACTAAACCTTATCGACTTAGTTTGTTATTTTATAGGGGCCTCTTTCTAGTAGAAGTCATCCTCCTATTTGTAAGATCATCGGAGTTTGCAAAAAATAAAATCTCAGTTTGCTTTATACTCGTGACTTTCTAGACACTTCTCCTTCTTCCTAAAAATCTGATTCTTTATATCAACTCATGCTCTTCTAAAGAATAAGAGACTAAAAGATGATAGGCATCCTAAACATATAATATGCTCTATACTTGTCTCTTAATTAAAGATTCTGTACATTAGAAATATGTTTAGGTCAAAGATCCATGCTCCTCAGTCCTTTCTATTATGAAGGTAAGATCTTTATGAATAGTTGGGGCTCAAAAAGTAGGGTTTGGTGTATGCCGAAACTCTCGCCTTGTCAAAATAAAGATTATATTTTTATAATAGAAGGCTCTCAGTACGTTTGATATCTAATTAATATTATTTTTATTTATTTATTAATAAGAGTAAAAAGAAAAAAATTAATATTCTCTAAATTTTCTAAACGAACTATATTTGTGAGAAAATAAAATTTTAAAAGTGAAAAATTATTTAAAACCAAAGGGAATTAATTATAGTTTGAAGGTTGCAGGCACTAAAGCAAATATAGTATCAACCAACCTTGATTGTGGCTTCTTAAATGAACGGTCAATTTTCTGGAAAATCCGTGTATCGAACAATTTATTTTTAGTCGTACATTTAAAAAAAGCGATGAGACTCTCATATATATATATATATATA
>QANU01068867.1:238581-259053 GCA_003254905.1 Nissolia schottii | reverse complement strand
ATTTTAGTCCCACATTGGTTAGAGCACAAACTTTTTAAGTGTTTATATACCTTTAGTAGTTGTTGTTTTGGTAAAAAGAGTTGAGAAGGGGGTTGGGCCCTTCGAAGGCCAAACCGATGGATTCCCCCCCCGCGCGCACCTTGGCCTTTTTGCAATATTATTTTTTGAATTTTTGTAGCTTACCCAAGAACCCACAATTTTCGCAAATATTGAAATTCCCCGTCCACCATGTCCTACCATACAACATACATACATATTTGCTTATATTTTAATTAAACAAATTTTTTAATTTTTTTTTATTTTTTCTCAAATTCGCCTAACGCGTTGGCGATTTCAACCTGAACGAATCCTGCCACGTCAGCTGAAAGGGGGTAGTCATGAAATATATTTTAAAACGGGAGTATTGTGGAAATTAGTTCCTGTAGCAGGGGCAAGAGAGTAAAAAACTCTTTGATGAATGAATGCCACCAAAATAAAAGATAGTGATGTCAAGAATGGGATTCGAACCCATGCCCTTTCGGACCAGTACCTGAAACTGGCGCCTTAGACCAACTCGGCCATCTTGACTTCCGTTGATACGTTAGCCTTGATTTATAATTTTATAACCTATTCTGAAAACCTCATCAGATGAAGTGGGAGGGAAGCACACAACCAATAGAAAAGACCGTTACTTGGGTATTTTGAGAAAGTCAAACTCATTGACATAGTAAAAAATTTGTTTTTATTTTCTTAATATTAGCCATTGGATTAAAGAGTGTGGTATATATTTAGATTGGTGGTAAGTAATAGGGTAGAATAAAATCCAATAGAATGAAATGAGACTAATGTATGAATTGAAAAATGTGTAATGGAGTGGAGTGGTACACAAGGAAATAACTTCTATCCTATTTCATTAGAATTCTCCTTTTTATATTCCCTCTCAATTAAGGAAGTTTAAGGTGGAATCTCATCTTACTTTACCACTAGAAATTAGGTTATGTGATGCAAGTATTATTATAAGATAAAAATTTATGATTATCATTATTCTATTTCATTACCAAAATATCTAGATTATGAAGTGTAACAATTATGCCACTTCACTACTTCATTCTATTCCACTCCTTATTTTACTGCTTCTCACTTACTAACACCGATTCATGTATAGGCTGGGAGTGTTAAGAATGGACGGCGGTTAAGTATTTAAGGAGTGAGAGAAAAGGGAAAGACATTTTTTTTTTGAAAGGTGGGATTAATACTATCTCCTTCCTGTCACATTTTATCCAAAATTTTCTTTAAAATTAATTATTATTTGATTAAATTAAGGAAGTATTAATTTTTATATTTTTAATTATACCTCTATTTATTATGAACTTTCTATTATTATATTAATTACATTATAATTTTTTATAACAATTTCTCCCACTAATTAAAGGATAATTTAATCTAAATACTTAATATTTTATTTAAATATGTGAAAATTATTTACTTTGTTAATTTGTGTTCGTTTATCAAAAACGGTATCTAGAATGAGTAATTATTTACAATACACTCCTAAAGAGATAATGCAAGAGGAAGACTTACAGATCCATTATTGCTCATATTAGATATTATGACAAAATTGCAAAACTTATATTTTTTTTCATTCCATTAAACATATATTTTAGCTCCTATTGTATAGTAAGAAAACTACTTTTCCTTTTCTCTATTAACCTATAAAACAATAAAGTAACTCAGCTATCTCTAGTTAATCCATTTCACCCCATCACCAACCACTCATTTCCATTGCCTTAAAGAACTACTTGATTTGAAAGTCACTCATTCTTTTCTCGTTCCCAAAAATGCTTCATTGCATTTTTCCCATCCACGTGTCCTCTCAAGGAAAGTAGTTTGAGTTTTGAAGCAATATTGCTTGCTAACTTATGAATGGTAAGGGTATTGTTTGAATAAAAGTAGGAAGTCAATCATATACAATTCAGAAATGAAGCTGAAAGATGCATAAGAAAAGATGATGAATCAACTATTATTTTGTGGAACCCAGATGAACATCCCTTGATAAAATCACAGAGAAATCAACCCTGTGTCTCTTACATACTGTGAAAAATCACAACACTGAAAATGAGAGAGATAAATAGAAGACACTGGCCAAGAATGGCAACTTCTATTGCCAAAAGAGAGAGAAGGAAGGAAGGAGGGTAGGTTCTGCCTTTTTTGTTTGTGTATTTGCTGTGTCACTGGAGGTGTGTGCATCACATGACATATATCTGACAAACTCCATTAACCTGCTGATTACAAGTCTCAAAATCCCAAAAGAAATGAAAACCTATATTTCACTCAACCCTTGAAGTAAAAGCCCTTGTAAGTGCTCTTTTGTATGTGAAAAGTTATTCTCAACATTGTCAAACCAACTAGCTCTATGGAATTTTAGAAGCATTAAGGTATCTCCAAACACGAAATTTTCATTCACCTTCTGCACCAAACTTAATTCACTGAAACCTCTGAGCATCCATGGCGTAACCTTCCTAGGCAGCAATTCCTGAAGCAAAAAACAAAAAGAAAAAGGTTCAAAAGCACATCATTTCATACAGACCGTGTTCCCAAGATTTCTGACTCAAATAAAATAGCATATATAACAAATCAAGCATCCTGTTAGAATTCCCATGACCATGAGTATAAATGGCTCCATAGTCCATACTACCTATAGTTTTTCCCCATTTTTCCTAAGTTATACCTCGTAGTTGATCACATTGCCCTGTGAAAGTTCAAGAAAGTCAGAAGCTTACATTTTAAATTGCATTCCGAAGCAAATGCTCAAACAATAGATCAACTAAAATCCAAACTATGATGCTCACATGGTTAATGTCTCTTCAGATAACCAGCACTTTTGTAACATATCCATTAAGATTGTTAAATCACTAGGGTCAAAAAATGCATATATTGACAAGATTCTAGCGGACAAAACCACAGTCTGCAAGATAAATAGAAAACAAAGAATATGGAACTTCCACTATAATCTTATTGTTGAGACTTGAGCAAATTTGAACTCTAAAGATGAATTAATATAGCTATGCTAAAGTAGGTACAAAATCTTAAACAATGAGTGTATTTTTTTTCTTTTAGTTTATACCTCTATTTGGTTGTCTGTTGGCAACAGCATAAGCCCCAATGTGGCCACCAGAGCTTTTGCTCATTAAATCTGAAACAGCATGACCAAGGCCAAAACCAAGAGAGCCAGAATCCTTTATTTCAGAAGGTGAAGATCTCCACATATGGTCCCCATAAGATGACCCAGCTTCATAAGTAACTTTGTATGCATCACCATAACTGCCATTTGATAAGGCATATGATGAACCTGAGGTAATAACACTTTCGCTACTTTTTCCATAACCTACTGCATTAGACCCTAATATTGCATTTCCAGAGCTATAACTAACACTGCTCTTACCATATCCAGAGCCAATAGTTCCAACCTGATCTGTACCAAGGGAAGAGCTCCAAAGTGGTCCTATACTACCAAAAGAGCCCATGCTTGATTTTTCACTTCCATAACCAACAAAAGCATTAGAGTTCGTAGGGTTAGTAGCATAGTTAAAACTCCCATTACCCCATGAATTCAGATTTGTAGAACTCATGGTTGAATTTTTGCCAACACTTGTACTTCCATACCCCATGGCATTATTGTACCTGCTCGGACTTCCACTGTATGAAGAGTTCAACGCCCGACCTATGAGAGTAGAAGTAAAGTTTTCACTTCCATTTTGGATCAATTGGGCCTCGAAGTTTAATCTTGTCCCATACTTATGACTCAAAAGAGGATACGCACTACGACCAGCAGTGACAGGACTCAATCTATCATCTATTTTAAGTCCATGCCCTCCAACCAGGCTTTGATTATATCCCTGAATGAAACCATTAGGAAAGCTACTAACTCTGATAAGACCATAACTAGATCCGCCTGACTGACCTCTACTTGGACCTGGAGATAATTCCTTTGGAACAGCCCTCTTAACCTCAACCATCTTACCATTCAGTTCATGAAAAGTTTTGTATAACACCTTCTCAACTGCTTCCTCAGAATCATATGTGATGAATCCAAAACCTCTAGGCCTTTGGGTGTTATGATCGTACATCACAACAACGTCCATAATTGTTCCAAATTGATCAAAGTAGTTCTTAAAGTCGCTCTCAGTAACTGTGGATGCTAAACCTCCAACAAATATCTTCTTTGTGCGGGTAGGAGTAGGACCAGGCGACCCATGACTACTGTTGTTGCTTCTGTTCATAACATTCTGATCATCTCTAGGGACAGCCTTTTTTGCTTCAACCTGCGTGTGGAATGCATGACAATAAAATTCAATTCCACACCTTCTTAGACTAAATCATAAATAAGTAGGCACTAAAGAAATAACAGTGTGAATGAGAGAGAAAGATCATGCCATCAAGGATCAGGATTTGGAGTAAAACATTGTGTTAGAAGGATGCATCTTATGCAATAAGATACTTCCTTCAAAACTTGGACCATTATATAATCGAGACTCATGATGTGATCTTCTCTGTGCCATTTCTTCACATTAATTCCTATTTCCTACCACTAAAGAAGCTAACAGACTACTTAAAATGTACTTGTCAATATTGAGACTTGTCAATATTGAGCCTTAGATACAATGGATAAAAATAAATAAATAGAAAAGTTAAAAGACTTCTCTGTCTCCATTCCCTAGTCTATTACTCCCACTATTTTTCCCTAAAGTTTCTTACAAAATGATGCAACAGCTCAAATATCTGGTGATCATGAATTAGTAATCGCATGAAAACTATATTATCCAAATGCTGCATGGAATGCGTTTTGAAAGATGATTCAAAGCATCTAAACCTTGAACATACAATCTCAAATCTCATTCGAAGATTTAATGGTCAAATTGCATCATGTAAAGCAAAGCCAAACTTTTAAAAAAAATAATCAAATTTCTATCTTTCCGAATCAATATCGCAATCAGTTATGATCTCTTCTTCTGAAACTGAAGTTGCATCATAATGCAGCAAATATTAAAAGAAAATGCATCCGAAACTTCAACTGAAAATAATAAAATTAGTTGCTTGAATCATTTTTGTTGTAAGGTCGTGCATCTTGAGACATTTTATCACAATAGGAGTAATGCAACAGTGAGGCCTCTCTACCATGGCTAGCTCGGATATAGAGATGCGCAAACTTACAGTTCTACCATCAATTACATGTTTTTCCATGACAACTCGTTCAGCGACAGAAGGATCAGCAAAAACAACAAAGCCGAAGCCACGGGCGCGCCCAGTGGTCCGATCCTTCATTATCACAGCCTCCATCACATCGCCAAAATTCTGGAAATATTGTCTGAGTCGATCTTCATTTGTGTCCCAGGAAATCCCGCCAATGAAAAGCTTGCCAGGGTCCATTTCCATTCTGCACTTTCCCCACCACACACTCCAATCAATTCCATTTCTATTGAGAACTTATATATCAACAGAAATGAATCTTAAAATTTCATAACTCTTCACTAACAAAGAAAAAAACATACATATTGGATCCAATCAGTAACTTCATAATATCCACACAAGCACACACACAAAACCTCGTATTTGTTTCAAAACAGGTGAGACAACACAAAATGCAATCAAGCAAGAAGCTCCACAAGCATGACATCACAATGCTGATTGAGCCAAGGATGACACAGAATTCACATGTAAAGAAACTAAATCTACATTTTCGGACAAGTTTCCGATAAAGCGTTGTGCACGACAATTGTAGCATCATCCAATCCAGGAACACGAGATCTTTGCACCAATCAATCAATACAGAATCAACCCACTATTCAAAATTGCAAAAGGCATCGAACTTTGGACATAGGAGGAGCTGAACAACACCACACACACGGGGAAAAAAAGAAGCAAAAAAGAAATACAAACAAAGCATTTGGGGAGAAAGCTCACCACCAGCAAATGAAGACAAACCCAGAAGAGAGAAATTGATGGAATCTAAGATCTAAGAGAAGGCATAATAAGCAGAGAGGGCGAGAGGCCCTCCTTTCTTTTTTCCCTTTGTTTTTCTTTGGTGTTTTATAATTACGGATTTTGATTCAAGCAGATAAATGTGTCTCTGTGTGTATGTGTGTGTATATAACAGATAGAGATAGGTATGGAAAAAAGAAGAAAAATAAAACAAGTAATGGAAAAATATGATGTGTTGAATGAGCGAACATATTATAAATAATATAAAATTGTGAATGAATGCATTAGTAAAAAAGTTGGGTAGTATCTATTATTAAATAAAAAAAGGTAGAATTTTGCTTTTGAATATGTGAGAAGAAAAATCTAAAAAAGTTTTAAGAATGGGTTAGAGATGGTTAGTAACTTATTAGGTGGAGGAAGAGATAAATGTAATTAAAAAAAAATCATAGATGAGAATATTACAAGAGTTTTAGAGGTTGAATATAGTCCTTAACAAAGATAACATGACATCATCTAATTTATGTAATTGATCTCACCTAATAAAGTACGGATTAATTGTTGTTATAATAGTTACATATAAATTAAAGGAATGAGGGACATACAAGTGGAAAATTCTTGTATATAAGCTTAATAACTTATCTTTAGGTTCACTCACATAAAAGTTGGTGGGACCCATAAATGAATGAGTGTGTCTTAAATAAGGATAATGAATCTCACTTTTATGTGAGTGTGCGTAAAAATGAATTGTTAAATTTATATCTAGATAAGAATTTCTCTACGTAAACAAAAAGATTGGGGGGGTGAAAAATCTTATTATTTCCTATCAAAAGGAAAGAAAAAAAAAACAAGGTGAATAAACAAAAATGTGAAAAGATAACAAGAGAGACCTAGAAATATGGTCATCATCAAATTGTACAATAGTAAGGTCATGCACATGCTTTATGCAAAATTTATGTTTTGCTTTATCTACAACAAGATGGGTACAGAAGCAATCCTTTCTATCATAAATAAATAAATATTATTTGTAAGGATAATTATTCTTGTACACTCATTCCTTGGACACATATTGCACACATGTTGTACACCCACCCTATTTTATAAAACCCTCTGTTGAATCAGTAAAATGCACACCCTAACGAATCACGCCACAATCATGACTGTTATAGAAATAGAAATTGAAATAAGATTAATGCAATTTAAACAACAGTTTAAAAAAATAGGCGAACGAGTAGTTAAAGCGACATACGCATTAGGTTGTTTTGGCATGTCCAACCAAATTAATTGGAAGCCATCCCCTGTGTACTCAAAGTCTGAGTTGGCTCTCTTATACAACTCATCTATGTACAAACCCTGAAATAATGATATGCTTGTGATACATACAGCCAAGGTGCAGAGCTTCTTCTTATTATCAGCAGGGCATTCACTGTGGAGTGAGCATAAGGAGTATTGTTTGCGAGTTACAATGTCAACTACAAACAGCCACCAGTGCTCGTCCGAACAAAAAGGGACCATCACCTGCAATAGAATTGAGTTTATTATTGAATTAAAATAAATAAATAAACTAAAACAGGACAAATATAGTTATTCCTACCCATTGCTTCTCTTTTGCCAATGTTGGTTCCCAAAAGTAAGTTTCACATTCAGGAAAGAGTGATGTGTACTTGCCATTTTCCATCCACTCTTTCCTGGCTTCATTCACCAAGTCATTCTATAACAAAATATCAAAAGCAGACACAATCAGAATATGTACAGTGACACAACCATTTTGCAATACTAGACACAACCAGTTTACAATTTTAAACACAACTATTTTGCAGCATCAGACACAACTAGTTTACATTTTCAGACACAATCAGTTTACATTTTTAGACACAATCAGTTTGTAATTTCAAACACAATCAGTCTGCAATTTTAGACACAACTAGTAAAATAAAAATAATTTTATTTACGACAACATTGGGGCTCAAACAGAAGACGTCCTGGCTCCATGGAAAATATTTCGGAGCATTATTAAAGACATAAGTGGCATAAGTCATAAACTGAAATTAAAGGAAAAAAGAAAAATAAATTAAAATATTCATTTTCAAGATTAATAACACAAACATGAAAAATAGCAATATTTTCACCGCATCTTCAATATATGTAGAGGGCTTCATGTAGGATGCATCTATGCCCACCAATGTGAATGGCTTGTAAGACAAGTCCGCAACCGTATTTTTGGTGTTTTTAATGCACCATTCATACAACATGTCACTGACCTTTTTGGTCTGTGTAGATGTTGTATGATGGTTTTACAACAACAGACGGTTGCGAAATTGTTGTTGATGGTGCTGGTAGCGCGTGCACGAGGGTTGGTTTAAAGATGGTTGGGGGTTGGCATTAAGGAGGGCTGGAAGTTGTTGGTGGGGATAGATGGATGCAGTGGTGTAGAGGGTTAGGGTTACTGTGTAGAAACGGGAGTGTTTGATTCATTAACATTAAGGCCTAATCGAGGAGTCCATAATGTCAATGTTAATGGGGGGATGGTTGTGTCTCTGTACTAAGAATCAAGTCAAAGCTTGGTCTATCCACCCCCAATTTATAGCACGGAGGATGACTTCATCCGTGTTGGATTCAGGTTCGTCCTCCCCCTCGGCCCTCCAAATGTTGTGGCCTCATTGATGACCATGTCACAATAAACATAAACAAATAAGTATAATAAACATGAGACCTAACCATCAAAGATTATGAGACATAAGGCATATACTGCAACAGACCTAATTGTTATTTAAAATGAGCACAACCATTTTGTTACACCAGACCTAACTAAACAATGATAGCGGACCTAACCACTAAACAACATTAGACATGAGACTTTCATTACACAAGACATAACCTCTATTCAAAGCGAGACACAACCACATCTTCTAGACATAACAAATTATTAATGAAGAACGTAACTAATAAAATTAGCTTACCTAACATCCCCCACTTCTGGCATGGCTTCTGCCGGCTTCTCGACAATCGGAGACCTTAACAGCGTGGCTTCTGCCGGCTACTCGACAATCGGAGACCTTGACACCATGGCTTCTGCCAGCTCCTCCACAATCGGGGACGACATGGCTTCTGTCAGCTCCTCCACGATGGGGGGCCTCAGCCTATTTTGATGCTCCCCTGCATTATCCCCAATACCAGCAACTTCAACTCCCACAGTTATTTTTGTTTTTTTTTTTGTTGTTGTTTTTCCCCCTTGACTTATTGGGGGAATAGGGACATCATCAGAGCTGACATCATTAAGATGCAGCTCTTCATCTAATTTAGCCTCGTCAACCAAGGCCAATCGCTTTGTTGGTTCTCTTTTCTTCCTCAAACAATGTTTGTGACAAGCCCCTAAACCAAAAATTAAAAAATTAAAACAAAAATCATTAGTTATGAATAAGAAATTACAAAATGCAAAAAATGAATTACATCATGTGAAACTCACCGTTCCTCAGGTCTTCTCATCATTTAGAAAAGTGTCTACTAGATCAGAAGTCCAGTAGACGATCTACGGGCTTGTGCTGTCTGGGTTGTTGTACTCCTTGAAGCATGTAGCTTGCAAGTACAACAACTAAAATGTAAGAGACATTAACATAATTTCATGATCACATTCTGTGTAAATAGACATAACCATATAGAACAAGAAGACACAACAGTATAATGCAAAAATATACAACCAACTAGTAAACATAGACCTAACCGTGATGAAGTACGAGACACAACCACTTCAAGCACAGAGACAGAACTATTTCATGCATTTGGACATAACAATACTAGGACAGTAGGCCTACACAACCATATCTACAAGAGACACAACCATTGAAATAAAATATGTACAGAGACACAACCATTTTACAATATTTAGACACAACCAGTTTACATTTTCAGACACAACCATTTTGCAGTATTAGACACAACCAATTTACATTTTTAGATACAACCATTTTGCAGTATCAGATACAACCAGTAATATCTAGAAGAGACATAACCATTGAAATAAAACATTAAGAATAACATACCTGCAGAACATACACGCAGCCCTTGCAATTCTTGACTACACCTCCGTGGTAATCCTTTATTCCATCTAACAAGAAGTTGTGGATGAAGGCTGACCAATTGTATGCCAAAGGGTTTGCCACGTCAACAATGGCCCGGAGGTAGTCGGTTGACACCTTATGTGTCATTGTCGAACATAAAAATGCCTTTACCAGGAGGGGCAGGTGTGCCCTCCTGAATTTGTCCCCGGTTATTCCCGTGCTCATTTTTGTTTGCAGGGCGGAGATGGTCTTATTTTTGTACGAGGCCACCAAAGACCTTGCCTCCTTAGAATCAATATTTTGGAGGGGCATACTTGTTGCACAACATAAAACAGAGGATTATTTTAATAAAATAAGCAATACACAAAATAAACAAACAAAACAAAATAAAATCATACATGTTGCTGGCAGCCCTAATACAGCCCCTATGTAGGTTGCCCAAACTTTGATCTTGTCATTGTTCGGCACATCCATGGTGTTTGTAACAAAGTCATAGTTTTTGACCAAATGATGCACCAATGGATGGTTGAAAGCAACCTTTAGGACTTGGAGCATTTCCCCAAACCCCATTTCTTGCATTATCCTCTTTTGTGCAGCAGTGAATGATTCTGCCACAACATGCACTTTTGACACTGATCACTTTGACTCGATTATGCACTGCATTCAACACAAACAGCCAAGTTAGTTATCATGTCTTATGTTTTATGTAAGATGATACACTTTGTAGTCCAAACATATCATACCTTTTTGTTGTAATCTCCCTTGATCAATTCAGATGTAGACTTCTTGAGGGTTGAAGTAGACTTCTTAGGTGTTATAGCTCTACAAAATGATAAAATTACACATTAGCAAATATAACGTAGAAAGACATAACTACAAGACACAATCAGACATAACCAAACACAACAAGAAGATACAACTATATAATGTTAAAAGACACAACCAACTAGCAAACAAAGACTTAATCGTGATGAAGTATAAGACACAACCATTTGTTTTACAAAGACACAACCCTTTTCGTATATTAGACACAAGTACACAACCATTTGTTTCACTCAGACACAACCTTTTTCATATCCTAGACACAACCGTTTGCTTTACTCAAGTACAACTTTTTATTCTTTTCAGACACAACCTTTTCATATCCTAGACACAACCATTTACTTTACTCAGACACAACCTTTTTCATTTTTAGACACAATCGTTCGTAAAATGAGACATAACTTTTGTAAACAAGACATAAACAATATTTAGCCAAAATGAAAAAGATTTTGATCGCAAGCAAAAATAGTGAAAGGAAAGTTGACGTGAACTAAAATAGCAAAAAGGTTTGACGAGTAACTTGCAAAAAGAAAACGAACTAGTAAGGGTTGTTACAGAGACGAGAAAGTCTTACTATGGAAGAGTTGAAAAATATTGTTGCAGAAGAAGGACGAAGAAGAAGTAGTGACTGAGAGGAAGGAAGATGAGAAGGTTGGATGAAGACGAGAGAAGAAAGGTTATGTCGCGGGAGAAGAAACGTTGGCGCTCTGAGACAAAATGCGAACGATTGGCGTGCTGTTGGATTTAATGAGATTGAGAGTGCGGTGTCGTGGGCAGTTATTGCCCTAGGTGCGTACCGAGTGTGCAACTATCTGTGGTGCAATAATCATGGCCCTATTTGTAAACCTAAAGCAATAGTCACCCAAACAGAAAAATAAACTTTGTAAAATAGAGAAACAAACATTATAAAAGAGATAAATAAACATTATCAAATACAGAAAACGGGTAATATTAAACACGTGCGCCTACAAGCACGCAAAAATGTTTGGTGATAATATTTATTTCTCTATTTTATAGCAATATTAAACTCACACACATACATGAGACATGTAAAAAATGTCTAGTGATAATGTTTGTTTCTTTGTTGTATAATGTTTGTTTCTCTATTTTGTAATGTTTGTTTATCTGTTTAAGTGGTTGTTTGGTGGATGTTTTTGAGGTGTACAAATAGTGAAACTGATTCTATCATTCACACATTACTATATTTTTTATTTTATACATATCTATTATATCTATTATAAAATCTTATACCAATCTATACCATAGTGTCAGGTCAACTTATTATCCAAGTTGTCAATCTCTGGTTACCCATTTTCTTCTACCTTCTTCTTATTTGTAACTCCTTTCTTGTTATTACAAGCACATTCACCCCTCCTGTTCCTCAATAGCCTTACCTGTAACTTCCAAATCATAATTGTCTTAAAGTTAATTGTTGTAATGTTCAAAAACTCCCATAATAAAATTATCAACATTTTCTTCAGAAGTTGCAGTCCTCTCAACTACTTCAAACCCTAAACCCACATATCTCATGTTAAACATTTTGAATAAACGGCTAAAAAGGAACATGACAAAGACTAGAGAGAGGTTACAGAGAACAGAGAAATATTGTATTATTAGAGTTGTGTCACTTACAATGAAATAAAGTGTATATATAGGCTAGGAACATAATCAGAAATATAAAGACAAAATCAATGTAAATGTTAAACTAAATCAGTTTAAATCAATCAAAGATATAACACTGATTTTATTTTATTCTAATAGATATTCTAATACCCTCCCTCAAGTTAAAGTTCCTCAAGCTTTAATCTTGTCAACATCGGGGGTTGTGCAGAGGCAACAATAAGCAACATCAGGGGCTACACAGAGGCAACGATAGGCAACATCGAACTGCACAGAGGCAGCAAAGGCGGCAACAAGTTAGGAAGTGACAATCACGGTGATAATAGTCGTGTAGTTAACTGGGGTTGGGAGGCAATGAACAAAAAATGACATATTGGAGAGCTTTACGGAGAATTGTAAAAGAGAATTTTTGTAGAAAGTGGAGAGCCTAAGCTCTGCGGTAGCGGAAGCGAAAAGATGACTCATGGAGGGTGCCATGGCTTTGATACCATGTTAAACATTTTGAATAAACGGTTAAAGGGGAACACGACAAAGACTAGAGAGGTTACAGAGAATAGAGAAATATTGTATTATCAGAGTTGTGTCACTTACAATGAAATAAAACTTATTTATAGGCAAGGAACATAATCAGAAATATAAAGACATAATCAATTTAAATATTAAATTAAATCAAACTAACTCAATCAAAGATATAACACTGATTTTATTTTCTTCTAATAGATATTCTAACATCTCAAATGTCTTAAACAATGTTTTGAATCCCTAAACAAATTATTTTCATCTCACCTCACCTCACCCCAATTTGTCATGACTTGCATGCTATTTTTGTCACAGCCTCGATAATGACATTACTACCTCCCAGACAACAACCTACGCAACCGTTCAACATCTTTGTCAGAGTTACTCCCTAAAAAAAATTAGATGGTCCAAGTACAATCGTTTTTGCAAATTGTACGTCTCAATTGCAACTTTCTACCCTATATCACTTCCGTTACTATTATAATTATTTTCATTTTTATATTGTTGTGACCATTGTCTTTCTTCTACCTGAATAAAAATCTATTCATCTGTGAATTTTTTTTCACAAATTAAAACATGCATGCGGTTATATAGAATTAATGTTGTATCAATTTTACAAGAAAAGTAAGAAAGGCAAGAAAAGTAAACTAGCATGAAAGACAAGAAAAGTAATTTTTTTTTGCGTAGTGCGTGTTTGTATAAGGAACGAGGGTGGAGAAGGTTGGTCAATGGTGACTGCTGAAAGATATATGATGAGTACTAAAGTTGCATACACAGTTTTCTTAATCTTCACCCTTCAAAACCTTACTGGAAGGAGAGAAGGGGGTTTCTTTCAAGCCAAAATATATCCAAAAAAAGAAACTAAATGTAAAAGATAATAAGATATATATATATATATATATATATATATATATAAAAGCAGTTAATACATGAAATTTGTGAAAAATAGGGAGAGAGTAATATGTATGTCTGTATATTTCAGTGTGTTATTTACATGAGAGGTTAAGCCTATTAATAGGCTGAAACCTAACGGCCAAAACACAACGGCCAAAAACTAATTACAATCAAATCAATTAAATCAAATCAATTAAATCTATAATTTACAATTATATTATTAACATCCCCCCTCAAACTCAAGTAGTCTTTGATGAAACCAACTTGAGTTTGGAGACCAAAGTGTTGAAGCGACTAGGATGATGTGCTTTCCTGAATATGTCTGCGGGTTAGTCAAGAGTCCCGATTGAAATAAGGCGTAGGGCACCACGCAAAATGTGTTGACGAATGAAGTGACAATCAATCTCAATGTGTTTGGTACGTTCATGGAAGCCATCATTATGAGTAATTTGAATAGCACTTCGATTGTCACAATATAGGTCAGTGGCAGAGGATTGAGAGATGCCCAGATCATCAAGGAGCCAACGTAACCAAAGGAGCTCGATATTCAGCCTCAGTACTAGAGCGGGCAGTCAATGTTTGTTTCTTGCTTCGCCATAAGATAAGGGAGTCACCGAGGAAGATGCAATAGCCTGTGGTAGAACGACGATCAGTAGAATCACCACCCCAATCGGCATCAGATTAGGCGCGAAGGGTTAATGAAGAGTGGGTAGAGAAATGGAGCCCATGAAACAGTGTTCCTTTAACATAGCGGAGAATGCGAATAACTGCAGCATAATGAGTAGATCGTGGGGCGGTCATATATTGACTAACCAAGTGTACTGCATATGAAATGTCAGGGCGAGTAACTGTTAGGTAAATCAAGTTGCCGACAAGCTGTCTGTATAGGGTGGGATTATCGAGTGCATTTCCATCCATAGGTGTAAAGCGAATGTTAGGTTCTAGAGGAGTGGATTCTGTGCGACTATCTGTGAGACCAACTCGAGCAATAAGATCAGATGCATAGAAAAGAACTTCAAGACCTAGAAAATAACTAAGAGGGCCAAGATCCTTCATTTCAAAATGGCGGCTCAGAGATGCTTTAAGATCAGTGATGCCTGAGATGTCATCTCCAGTAATGATCATGTCATCAACATAAAGTAATAGTAATACAGAGCCTTGATTTGTTCGTCGGATGAAGAGAGCAGAGTCGTGTGAACTGAAAGTGAACCCAAGTTAACTAATAGTAGAACTGAATTTGGCAAACCAAGCACGAGGAGCCTGCTTAAGACCATATAAGGCCTTATGAAGAAGACAAACCTTGTTTGGTGGACAAGTGTAGCCTTGAGGAGGTTTCATATAAACCTCTTCCTCTAAGTCACCATTAAGGAATGCATTTTTCACATCCATTTGGCTAAGAGTTTCTGAGTGGCCGCAATTGCTAGGAGAGCACGTACAGAGGTGATGCGAGCAACAGGGGCAAATGTCTCCTCATAGTCAATGCCATACTCTTGAGTAAATCCCTTAGCAACGAATCGAGCTTTGTATCGTTCAACATAGCCATCGGAGTGGGTCTTGATATTGTACACCCATTTGCATCCCACAAGCATCTTGTCAGAGGGCTGATCAACCAGGTCCCAAGTGTGAGTATCTTGTAATGCTTGTAACTCTTCTTGCATGGCATGCTGCCAAAGAGGATCTGTGGATGCTTCTTTATAGGACTGCAGTTCATGTAAGTGAAGCATAGTAGAAAAACAATGATAATCACGGAGATAAGAAGGTGAATTTCTTACCCTGGTTGGACGATCCGAAGAATTATGAGAATGTTGTGCAGGATCTACGTTCGGGATAAGATTAGGAGGAGAGGTTGAAACATCACAAGGCACTGTGAGCTCAGGAGAACCTGCATCAGACTAATATGTATGTCTGTATATTTCAGTGTGTTATTTACATGAGAGGTTAAGCCTATTAATAGGCTGAAACCTAATGGCCAAAACACAACGGCCAAAAACTAATTACAATCAAATCAATTAAATCAAATCAGTTAAATCTATAATTGACAATTATATTATTAACAAAATTGACGTTGACGTAGATTCCAAAAGAAGCTTATCATGTTGGATAAATTGGCTTGGTAAAATGGGTGGTTGCTAGCTAGGGTTTGGAATCAATATAATTATTGCATAATTTGTTTCCTTTTCCAGCTATATACATTTTTGCATAATTGATTCCCACGTGCCAGGCAATAATGTGGAATTGGGGTCAAGTGTCTCCTTGATCCCAACTTTGTGATAAGGTGGATGCTTAGTCCAGCAGGCTTATGAGTCTTAACAATAACTAGAGAAATTCGTCAGATTAGAGATAGAATTATATATAATTAATATATGGGACAAATGATTGGATACAGCCATAAGCCAACTATGATGACAATCCCTCCCATTAACACCTATGCTAATAAAGTTGGAGATAGCGTTGTAGAAAGCATAAATGATCTTATATAAAAAACAGGTATGATCCATGCTTGTTATTTGTCTCCAATTTATTCTCTTTCTATATCCATTGTACTTGTTAAGCACGTATTACTTTACTATTTGAGCTATAAACTGCATAGATCGGTTTTCACAAAAGCAAATAAACATTAAAAGGCTTCAAAGATGAATTGGGCTTTTTTTAATTACTGAAAAATCGACCAGTTAATCATCGATAGTTTTTATATGATACATCATTCTTAGATTTAGTTTGGTAAAGTTCTTTGAGGATGTGCTCTACTTCAAAAATACATAAATTAATTTTTTATGTTTGATAAATAGAAATGTTTGAGAGTTTTTGTTTTTATCTTTTGAAAGCCAATAGTGCTCTTAAGAGTTTTTAAGATATATTTTTTAAAATTGACTCCGACTCTCTAAAAATTTTAAAAAAATTAAATAACCCTAAACTTTAATAAAATTTTAATTTTAGCATTCAATAATTAATAAAACATTAAAATAGAAATGATGTTTTACTATTTATATCCATTATAATCATTTTATATTTTAAGAACAACTTATAATATATATATTAATCATTGTTCTTATGGCTTATGCTTATTGAAAATCATTTTTGTATTATTTTATCAAACAACATTATTATACCTTTTAAAAAGTTTAGAGAAGTCAATAACTTTTAAAGAGCCATAATATTATCAAACCAAATTAACCTTAATTTGCTTTCATTTCGCTTTTTTGGTCTTCTGAATCTATGTGCCAAAAAGTCATTTTTAAAATCATTTTAAGAAATAATGAACAGTCACATCACATTGTATAAATAAATTGGGTTCCATTTCAACTCAAGACAAATTGTAGGCCCAAATTCAGTCAAGAAGGGTTGAGGGACACAAAACTCGAGTTTGATGAATTTTAGACTATGTTTAGATGAATGGCCATGGAGGGAACAACAATGAAAGAGTGGCTTATTTCATAAAAAGTGTGATTGAGAATGATTTTTAAAGTAGGTGAAGGATGGAAAATGATAGACACCTTGTTCCTCCCATGTCATTTATATTTCTCATTTTTCTATCCTACAAATTGAGAGGCTAAGGAGAGTAATGACTACATTTCACATTCCCTCCCTCATTAAATTTGTTCAACATTTAAACAAGAATATGACATATCTTTGTCCACTCCTCTCCTTGCATCTCTCTCTTCTTCCATTATTAGTCACTTCCTCCTATCATCTATAACACTCCCAAACATAGTTTTAGGTCAGTGGTGAAGGGTCAACTTAAAGGGGTCTGGGACTAGGTGGATCATTAGTCCCACACCGAAGACAGTTTGAAGAGTTGTTTTAGCTTGATATTTATGAATGTTCATGGGTCAGGTTAGGACAAATTTGAGTTTACCTAAACTCGGTCTTTTATTTTGGTCAGACCATATTTCATGCCCAAACTCAATTCTATGCTTGAATAAGTTCGATTATGTTTGGGTGAAATTATTATTGGGCCTAAACTAAATTTTGGCCCGATGGTCTGGGCCTAGGGGTGTCAAACGGGCCGACCTGTTAGCCCATTTATTTTTTAAAAAAATTAAAATTTTGGTCTATTTTTTATGATTTAAATACAAAGTTGTGAATAAGTATGCGCGATCATTTTTAACTATTTTTTATCATCTATCTATTAATTAATTAGAAAGAAATAATTTAAATGGTTGATTGCGATATTATATTATCTTTTTTGTTCCTTCAACTATCTTGCTTGAAAGATATAAAATGCTTTCAAATGCTATTTGAAATCGATTCATGAATTAATACAACTTTTATTAATTAAATGACGGCATATAACATTGATGTGAGTACTGTTATGTTATTGATCAAAAACACAATTGGAACTCTTTCTTATAGATTAATCAATAATAAACAAGGTTTGAAAGTATATTCAACTTGTAGGGCGTAGGCACTCATTGAAGGAATAGAATGTAAAATTTATCAATATCTATGTCATAGCACTTCAGCTGTATAGCAATATAAATATAATTAAGTAGTTAAGCATAACAAATAGTTAAACATGCTCAATTATAAGTAAACTCTTAAACTTCAAAATAAAATTTAGAGTCCAAAATAAAACTTTTAAAAAATTAATTTTTTTATAAATAAAAAAAATATTTCACGGGCTTACGGGCTAGCCCGCAGGCCTAGCGGACTGGGCTTAAACTGGCCGAGCCAATTTTTTTTTCAAATTTTCACGGGCCTATTTTTTGCATGTAAAACCCGTCCATTTAACCGGATAAACGGGACGAGCCCACGGGCCAGACTCATTTTGACAGTCCTATCTGGGCCAATGTTTTTTTTAGAAGCACCACTATTTTTGTATAACTAACAAAAATGAGTTTGGATCCTCTAAAGTGAAAGAATTATTTTAGAGAATAAAATGAATATTCTTGCCATTAGATCAATAAAATAAAAAGATGGGACCCAATCTTACTTTATTGATTCCATAGTGAACTCACGTACTTTACCCTCTAACGTGAATCTTTTGTTTTAGNNNAAAAAAAAAAAAGCCAGTAAAGTAAGTCAACAAATATGCAATGCCTAACACAAACCAATACCAACCCAATAAAAAAGACAAAACCAATAAAATGGACACATTCATAAAACATTTTCATCCATCTACATATTAACAATAGAAGGAATTGCATTCAATAGAGTGAATTGTCTTCAATATACTTACTAACATATGTTTTGATGCTGCAGTTAAATACCAAGAATGAAATTACACTAAACATGACTCCCTATTGTTCTCATATAATATGTATAGGCTTCTATTCACCATACAAACAAGAGTTTAAAACTACACTTGAATCTAAAAAAATGTACAAGATAGATTTGCAACCAAATATCAAAAAACTGCAACAAAACATGATTTCAATTTCTCTTTTCCACGTTGAATCGGGTCTTAATGTATTAAGTCTCTCACTCCTAAATCGAGAGAAAATACATTTTAGTAAGAAAAAAAATTAAAAGGGGAAAGTATTTTTTATTTATTAAAAAGCAAGTAAGTAAGTAGTACAAAAGTGAATTAAAAATAAAGGTAATAAAAATATAATGTAGTGTGTGTATATGTATATATATAATTTTTTAAAAAATTATTTACATATATATGGGCATCTGGGTCGGGTTGGATGGCTCGAGTAGTTGCCCAGACCCGTTCTTAACAATAATCAGTTTACTTTTAATTTGAGCATTCCAATTGATTTTCAAATAAACTAAGTCGAACTAAGTCATGACACCTGTATCGATAGTTAAAGGGTGATTTGAAAGTTGGGGAATTAGGCCAATCCATTCCAAACTAGTTAAGGATATCATAGGTCCCCATATGTTTGGTACCATTACATGGTACTTCTGTTTTGGTTGAAATTTTAGTTTGTAAATTATACTCTACCACCGCCTCACATGTTAATGAACTGTCTAAAATTTGCAAGCACACCCCCACTCACTTGTCATCTTGCAAAATTGATCCCTGCCTTCTCTTAGTTGGACGTGCATCATCTTCTTCCTTTCACAACACATCTTTCCTCTCTTGTCCCTTTTCCCACTCCATTAATCCATTGACACACACACTTCTTCAATTATTGTTGAGTCCCATTAGATACAGTAGAAGCAAAAAAATAAAAAAAATAATCTTTGGCTTTAAATGTCAACACAACAACAGCTCTGAGGCTTCTTTCACAACATGGAATGTATGAGCAATAAAGGTTGTAGCCCATTAGGTAGCAACTAAGTCAATCATCAATAAAAATGAATGGATAAATCAAGAATCAATTGAAAGATTCATTTGAATTCATATATTAAACAAAAAAATGTTACATATACACTTAATTTTATACCTCCATACATACACTATTAATAATGCACAAACATTACAAATTTATAGATGATATTCTCAATTATACTTAATTAAGTGCACAAACATTACAGACATTAAAACACAAACTTTATGTATATAAGTATAAGGTATATGTATGGTGTATATTTTTTTGGTGTACGTACCAAAGTACAAAAACCCATTTTTGAAGAAAAACAACAAAGCTAAGAATTTTATAGAAAACAAAACAAAAAAACCAATATTCTCATTAAAAAAAAGGGGGGGGGGGGG
>QANU01068867.1:215798-238540 GCA_003254905.1 Nissolia schottii | reverse complement strand
ACACACAGAAGCCATGCATTCCTCTCTAGCATGTTGGAGATCCAAACCCCTCTCCTGCAATGGAAGCTTTCAAAAAATTATCCACAGCGTCTTAGACAGAGTTGTCGTTGTGTTCGCACCAAAGAAGAGCTGAGTGATCGCCACTATGGACCACCACTAAAGCTGTCGTTGCTTGACTTCAAGCCACTGTCGCTCAACTGTGAGTCTTTGCCACCAGATTTGAGATCCACCATATCTGCAGGTTGCTGCGTCTCCAATACTACTAGATCTACGGGGGCTGTGTTTGCGAGCGTGGCCATGTCTTGCTTGAACGACGCAAGCTGGGAGTCAGCGAGGTGGTCAAACCTATAGTAGAGGGAAGAGTGTTGTACGAAACGGTCATCTTGTAGTGGTTGACGTTGCAGAAGATGAAGGAAAAGTGGGGGCTATGTTTGCAAGATGAAAAGTGGGTAGTGACGTGTTTGCAAATTTTAGAGAGTTCATTAACATGTGAGGCCGTGACAAAGAGTGTAATTTACAAACTAAAATTTCAATTAAAATAGGAATACCTTGCAATGGTACCACCATGATATCCTTGACCTTTCGAGCCTCAAGCCGAAGTGAAAAATTTTCACTGGACTTTGGATATTCACAACGGAAATTCAAACCTTATGTTCGTGATCTCAAGCTTTAAGTCATGGGTATAATTATAAAGTAATTCATTCCTGCCGAAGATAGATGGACACCTTAGATGAAGAGAAAACAAAAAAACTATAAAGTAATTAGATAGAGTCAACATTGGAACATGATTGCTTCTGCTAAGGAGGAGAGCACGGTAGTCCCGTGATGAAAACAAAATAAACCTGCAAAACCCTTAAACCCCTGTCTTCTCTCTTCTTCTTCTTCCTCTTCCCTGCCATACACAGAGAGAGAGAGAGAGAGAGGACAGGGATGAAGATGTCCATCATAATAAATCCAAAGCTCTCAGCTTTGTCCGCCCATCTTCCCAAAGCCTCTCCTTTCTCCCTGTTTTCGCTGCCTCCTGAATCTACCACCAATTTCCCCAACAACCCACTTCGATTACCAAACCTCTACCCGAAGAAGGCAACACTACCAACCACAACAACAAAGCGCTTCTCATCCAACGGCAGCATCTTCCTTTGCAGAGCTCAAAATCAAAGCTTTCAAACGGAGCCCACTCGCCCTCCTTCCGGTGAGATTCACGTCATAGTGGGGCCCATGTTCGCCGGCAAAACCACCTCTCTCCTCCGTCGTATTCAATCCGAAACCTCCAACGGCAGGTAATCCCTCTCTTCTCTCTTCTTCACCTCGAGTTGAGTCGTTAAATTCTCTTTATTTATTATCTTTTAAAAAAATTCTTTAGTGAAAAATTCCTAAAACACATATGCATTTGTAATTATGGGTGCATCGTGCAATGCAAATTAGAAATTGCTGGTGCTAGCGGCAAAAGCATTGTGTGTTGTTTTTACATGCTCTGGTTCTGAATGGGAACAAAAATAATAGGAGATTGGTGCTTTGGAATGCCATGGTTTACAATTGTCACTGGTCAGATATTCTCAGCTTTCAGGTCAAGCCTCGCAGAAGGGACCCTGACTTGGATAATGTTTTGAAGGGTCTGTGTGTGTCTGGAAGGTTGCCTGAGGCAATTGGGCTCTTGTGCCGTACAGAGTCGCGGGTGCAGCCGAGGACATATTCTTTGATGCTGCAGGAGTGTATATTCTGGAAACAGTATAAGAGAGCCAGAAGGATCCATGCACAAATGATTGTTGTTGGATTTGCTCCCAATGAGTATTTGAAGACCAAATTGTTGATATTATATGCGAAATCAGGGTATCTAGAAACTGCCCGGTTCTTGTTTGATGATTTGATGGAGAAGGGATTGATTTCGTGGAATGCTATCATAGCCGGATACGTTCAGAAAGGCCTTGAAGAAGTCGGACTGGAATTTTTCTACGGGATGAGACGGGCTGGCTTGAGGCCAGACCAGTATACCTTTGCATCAGTGTTCAGAGCATGTGCAACTCTGGCAGCATTGGAACCTGGGAAGCAAGCCCATGGTGTTATGATCAAGTGTCAAATATTGGACAATGTTGTAGCCAACAGTGCCCTCATAGACATGTATTTTAAATGCAGTTGTATCTCTGATGCGCGGCTACTGTTCGATAAATGTTTGATTAGAAATAACATTACTTGGACTACTCTAATATCTGGATATGGTCAGCATGGAAGGGTTCAGGAAGTTTTGGAATCTTTCCAGAGAATGCTATCTGAAGGTTTTAGACCCAATTATGTTACTTTTCTTGCAGTTTTGGTTGCTTGTAGCCATGGGGGTATGATTGATGAAGGGCATAAATGTTTTCAATCAATGATAAGAGATTATGGAATTATGCCACAAGGAAAACATTATGCGGCAATGGTTGACCTTTTAGGGCGTGCTGGGAAGTTAAAAGAGGCTTACGATTTTGTTCTAAAGTCACCCTGTAAAGAGCACTCAGTAATATGGGGTGCCTTGCTTGGTGCTTGTAAGATTCATGGTGATGTAGACTTGTTAAAGATTGCATCAAAGAAGTATTTTGAATTTGAACGTGTAAATTCTGGTAAGTATATTGTCCTGGCAAATGCTTATGCCTCTTCTGGCTTGTGGGACAATGTTGAGGAAGTTAGGGCTTCAATGAGAGAATCTGGAATGACAAAGGAGCCTGGTTATAGCAGAATTGAAGTACAAAATGAGGTTTGTTTCTTCTTTAAAGGCGATAAATCTCACCGACAAGCTGATGAGATTTATCAGATAATTAGAGAGATTACCTCTATTTTAAAGGGTGCAGGCTATGTTCCTGATTCAATTGGAAACTGATACACACATGGCATACAATGAATAACCTGGCATATAAGGGGTTTGCTGCTTAAAATTGAAATGCATATAATTTGGATTTCCCTTGGTGAAACAGACATGATGCTGTTGGAGTTTAAACAATGCTCTGGTTTGCAAAGAAGGCTGCTGAATTACAGGTTTATTTGAAGTGGAAGCTAAACAAATGGGACATTGTTGCTGTTATATATATATATATATATATATATATTCTTAAGTGGCATGGAAGTAATGCTCATTTAATTTTTGCATTTGGCAAGCTATGGGGGATAGCCAACTTGCCATGCATATGCATACTTTTTTTCTGGGAACTAGTGTACAGTATTGATAAAAAGATCTAGAGTACACATGACAATCACCATGGTTCAGCTCTGTTATGCTTGGTATTGTTCATGATATTTTGTTGGATCACAGTCTCTATATTCTCTTGGAAGCATATGTAGCAGACATATGTTCTTTTATTAGATAGCTGGTTGACTGGCTCAATCTTCAAATGTTGCCTTCTCCATGCTATTAGCGCTATGCCTCTTCAGATGCCACCGCTGAGTCAGTTGAAACATTTGCTGAAAGAGATTCATGTTTTAAGTGAGTTCCAGGGAATCTTGTCTGCTTTTTCCTTTTGGTTATCATCCATGATTAAAGTTCCCAGATTAATTCGTTTATCCTCTAGGAGGATCATCAACAAGGCATTGCATTGTGAAAATCTTGATTTTTAGTTCCGTATGAGAAGTTGCGGACTAGGTAGATTCCATTTAATAACAAATTCAATTTCATGGACCCCCTAATTGTGGATGGCAATACTCATTCTCTGATAGAATGATTACGGCTTTGTTATGTGGGTGTATCCTATGTTTATGTGGAGTGTGTGCTGCTGTTTTTTCTGCTTGATTCCAAGTACTAAGTACTAATAGACCATTATCTGTTGCAGAAATGTGGCAATAATTAAATCTAGCAAGGATACAAGATACGGAATAGATTCAATTGTTACACATGATGGTGCGAAATTACCATGTTTGGCACTAACTAACTTATCATCATTCAAGCAGAAGTTTGGAGCTGATGCTTACGAGAAGGTATCACATTTTGAAGTTTTGTAGTATGGTTTTTTATTATTATTATTATTATTATTTGTACAGCAGAAAATTCAATGTGTCAATGCATTAGAATTGACAGTTCTTTATTGGCCTGAACATATTTACTTATATAATTGGTTTGTGTAGTGCATGGCCTGCCTGCATTTTGTTTGACTCTAACAACTGATAGATTATGACAGCTGGATGTGATTGGTATTGACGAAGCTCAATTCTTCGAAGACCTTTATGACTTCTGCTGTGAAGCTGCTGATCATGATGGAAAAACAGTAATAGTTGCAGGACTAGATGGTAACTATTTGAGGTATTGTTATTGCTTAGAATTTTGAAGCTTAAGAGTTTCAAATATTTTTGTCATGCCATGATGAATTAGTATCAGTTTGACGTTGTATTTATATATGGTTTTACCAACATATCTGATGTTAGTAGGTGTTAAATTACAATATCAAGTCCATGCTGACGATGTTTCGTCCACATTTACTGGCAGGAGGAGCTTTGGTTCTGTCCTTGACATAATTCCCCTTGCTGATACTGTTACCAAGCTAACTGCTCTATGTGAAATCTGTGGGAAGCGTGCTTTCTTTACCCTGAGGAAGACACAGGAGACACGGGTCGAGTTGATTGGCGGGGGTGATGTCTACATGCCAGTGTGCCGGCAGCACTATGTCAGCGGACAGGTAGCTGTGGAAGCTGCAAGATATGTCCTCGAATCTCACAAGGTCGAAGGCCCCTCCCCCATACATAAATAGCTCCATGTTTCTTGGCAGCGGCACGCCCATTTTTGCTGCCACTCGTAAACCTGTCCAGTGTTTACACATGCTAGATAAGACGAAGATAATGAACTATCAAAATTAGTATTCTGTAGCTTCATTCCGATGGATGTGCTTTTGATATTGGTACGGAGAAGATGAAAGAGGGAGGGTGGTGGTGTGGCCTTCCCACTGTTCTTTTCTTGATTATGCGTATATACAACAACAAGAGCTTTATTCCACTACATGGGGTCAGTTACATGAATCAAGCGAAGTTATAGTGCTCATCTATTGTCATGTTTTCATGTAACTCTTTTACTTCTAAATCTTTTCTAATAGTTTTTTTTATAGTTTTTTTAGATCTCCTCTTATTTTTAGCCAATGGGTTACTCGTCATTTGATCTATTATCCTCACTAAGGCTTCTAGTGGTCTTCTCTTCATATGTCCAAACCATCTAAGACAAAATTTTAATTATGTATTATAGCATTTACAATGTTACGTGATGGAAAATTTTTATTAGTTGAATAATGACTCAAATCGATGACTTTTGTAAGATTGAGTAAGTTCACGATTCAGTTATTTGGATGGTTATTTTTTTGCATTCTGCATTTACATGTGGGGCTAATTTTACTGTGTATAAATCTATATGGGAAAGGGTAATTATAATATTGTGGACATGTAATATGAATGAAATTATATGGCAGAAGCATATGGCAGCACTATGTCACTGGGTTTTGACAAAAAGGATGAAAAACATACTTTAATTGATAGTCAAACTCGAGTTCCCACAACAAAATAGGTTCTCTAATCAACTAAACTATGAAAGCTTTGTTTAGAAAAATCTTGTACTTATTATTCACTTAAATGGCCGTCTCCTCACAAGAATGTAAAGCGACATCATAGTAATGTAATGAGGTCATATCATATATGTAATCAGAAAATAGAAAGCAAAATAATAATAATAACAACAACATGATGTTAAGAAACTATAGGACAATACATTACAACGCCACATTTTTCTTGTGTTGCAGAAGTTATTTTTCTAATCAATTCCTCATGAACAAGAAGCTCTAAGACACCCCTACGATTTCCTTAGGGGTTGATATTTACATTTAAAAGTTATTGTAATATTTTAAATTTAACATGGATTTTTATGGTTGTGGTGTTTATATGTTATGTTTTTATTAGACTAATTGTATGTACTTTATGATTAGAATGATTTTGAGAATTTTTTACTCTTTTACCCTCAATAGAAGAACTAATTACCAACATACCCTCGTTTCAAAACGTATTACTTAACTACCACCGTTTGAGCTACGTCAGATTGGCCAATAGCATGACCACATTTTTATGTCTAGCCTTAGAGAGCAACTGGAATTCTGACTTGAAAATCATCTCTTCATGGGACCTAGTGATTTGATACTTCTTAACAACTATTTTCAGCTTACTCTCTAGCAGTCCGCTGAAAGTAGGTCCATCTTTACTTTCAGATAGAGAGTTCTTAATCGAAAATCTACATGGATAACATCAAAGTTTTTATCTTCATTTCTCTCTCTCTCTCTCTCTCTCTCTATATATAATATATTCTCCACCCACACAGGAGCTGACTAAGAAGTTCCAAGAAGAGACAGGGCTAGAGGGGGTTATCGTTTGCACCTGGAGTCCTTTGAATGGAAAGCTTTATCCTTTTCGCTTGAAGCTTCCTCCTAACAACGTGATGTCGTCAAAAGTTGAGTTTCAGTGTTTGGTTTTTTCTGGTTTTCGCCTAATTTATTTGTCTCTAATATTCGCATGATTAGAGCTTGGCATGAGTGATTGAACTGTGATTATCTTGGAGTTGCGCTTTATTTTGAGGCTTCTGGTGTTATTCTGCTTTTTGGTTGCTGTTATCTCTGGTTGTCCCCTATTTATGTATTTTGCTGCTGGTTCTGGTTTTTAGTTGCTGGCTGATTGGGTGCTGCGTTGGAGCTATTTTTTCTGGTTACTGTTTCGCTGTTTCTGGTGGCTATTCTTGCTGCTCTTTGCTGTTTCTGTCTTTCTTCAACTGCTGCTTCCGATTTATTGGATCCCATACTAGAGACCTAGGTAAGCTGAATTTGAGGGACATCATCATCATAATAAACCTCAATACAATGATGAGGATGCAAATCAACTTGTTGTTCTGCTTGTGTGTTACTCGGATGCTCATTAAAGAGGCTATTGTTCATGAAGTCAACCAAATCAGAATCATCAAAACCAAGTGCAAGAGCTGTCAGTTGATAATGGTCATCTACGTTAGCAGGAGAGTTGCAATTGGTGTTGGCATGTCCCGATGCACCTGCTTGTAATTCTTTTCCACAACCATCTCCCAGTCTTTCTTGAGTTACCGATGGGATGTCCATTGGATTAGAAGAATCTCCAATCGCCTCTGTTTTGTGGTACTGGTATTGACTATTGAAGTTTTAATCCTCCATTTGTTTGATAAATGAAATGACTTACAGTGGTAATGGGCTCATGGTTTGTTCTATTTTCAATATTGTTATATTTTTAATAGGTATGGTATGAGTTTAGTTTTCTCCCTTTTTTTTTTCTTTCTAAAAAGTGACAAGTATTTATAAAGTGACCTAGACGTGTTGACGATGAGCCTGATGATATAAAGCCTAAATCACGAGTATTTGAACTTTTTCCTCAAGTAGGAAAGCTAGTTGGCGGGTCATCATATTTTACTCTAACCTCAAATGAGTAGTTGAAGGCTCATAGACATGTGTTAACCAACTGCCCTGCGGTGGATTGCTATCTTGAGTAAGTTTTTCTTGTGATTCCATTATTATGACAATTTTTTTGTTTAGATTGTCTAATGTGATGTATATATTTAGGAATTTAGGAATATTGTAAAGAGACAACTAAAGTGTCGTTCAAAGAATACTACTGAGATATAAGAAGGTTCACAAGGAGTTTGTTAATTGGTTCTCTAATCGTGTGAGTTAAAAGATTCCCTTATTTGTATGTATATTGCCTTAATATTTTGGTGATATGCATGTGACTAACCACAAACATATTCTTGTCTTTAGATTCGCAATAATCTCAACAATCTTCTTGAATTGGATAAGGATGTTCTTATCAGCCTTGCTCAAGGACCTTATGACAAAGCTAGAAGGTTCTCTGTGTACAATGTCAATGGATACAAATTCCAAACCTTAGTGCGAGACAATGCATTAAAAACTCAAAATAGTGGAATTTTTGGAACATTTGGAACAAAAAGTTACTCAAGCAATCGGGATGTCCAAATGAGTTTTGGCGAGGGCCCTTACTATAGAAAGTTGATAGATGTCATTGAGCTTTTCTATAATGGCTTCACAATTCCCTTGTTTAAATGTCAATGGGCAAATACGACTCATCCTAGAGGCATAAAAAAATATAAGTTGGGTTTTACCTCTATTAACTTTGCAAGGCTTATACATACCGGTGAACGTCAAGTTGATAAGCCATACATTAAAGTTTTTGAAGCTCAAATGGTTTATTATGTAGAGGATGAGAAGGAAAAAGGTTGGTGCATACCGGTTCACTTGATGCCAAGAGACTTGTATGACGTGGGTGAAGGTGATGAAGAAATTACAGCATCCAACGAGACTTATGCACCACAAAACTTGGAAACATTTGTTTCGTGTAATGCTCAACATATACCATTGGCAAGGATGGTTCCAGATGATGATTTATGAATGAGGATATGACAACAATTCATGATGATTTATGAATGAGGATATCTCAAATATGTACTACATAATGTTCCATTAACTATAATTCTGCTTTTGACTTCTTAATCTGAATGAAAAAGAGAATAATTAAAGTATTAACTTGCATTTCATTCCTTCAATATACATGCTTTTTCATCATTCAATATACATACATACAAACACACACACACACACACACACATATATATATAATGTTCAAAGAAAACAAGAAATTAAATTAAAGTATGCATTGTTGTAGTATACATACAGTTAAAGGTATTCTACAGGTAAAATACATGTCAATTAGGTTTTGATGCGGTTTTAATGTGAAATGAAACATGAGATGCAATATCATATACAAATCAGTTTATATATATTTTACAAAGAACTGTGCTAATGAATTGTTATTCAGAATTTACAAATATGCCTAGGGTAAGCCGATATCGTCCTAGTTGTGAGTTGACATCAAGTCAACTTAATGCTACTTCTGAAGTCACTCATACAAGATTAGCCACTCATATTACTTCTAATGAGGAGTTAGAAGTTTAATTGGGTTGTAATGAAGAGTTAGAAGCTCAAGAATCTCATACAAGATCAGTCAGACACATAAAATGGACAGTAAAAGTGATTAGTATGTGACTTACTGCTTATTATTTTTGAATTATGCATTAGTCATTAAAGTGATTGATATGTAATTGGTATGTCATTTATGATGCTTAAACTAAGCCTTGTTTTGGGTTTAGATAGGCAAGGCATTGAAAGATAAACAAGTTTGTCTATGAATGATGTAATTGGACTTTGACGGGAGAAGCGAATCGTGATTGAATGGAACACTCTTAGTCAGCCAGTTGGACATTCTGGTGGCCTTTTAGGAGGATATTTGGGATATGTTGTTGGCTTTCACAACTTCCCGATCATCTATAAGAATTGGAAAAAGTTCCTAAATCGTACAAGATAAATGATAATATCAAGGTATGAAATATCACAAATTTTAATTCTTTCAATCTAATATATAGCTTTGCTTTGCTGGTATAAGAAAAATGTCTAGGATAATATTTTTATGTGTTTACTTTGAAGGAAAAATTTGTGATTGATGATGATGAGAAGAAAAAATATATCCTTTCAAACATTGGGAAGAAGTGGAAGGATAATAAATGTAGGATTTATCAGAGTTATTATAGATGTGATCTTAGTTGGAAGGAGAAGATAAATTTGCACCCAGATGGAATTCCTAAAGAACATTGGCCTCCTTTCTTGAATATAAGTTGAGTGAAGAAGCTAAGGTAATAACCATACCAAGCCAATTCATTAACTTGGCTAACATTTGTTAACTTTTGTATATGTTAGTGCAGAAAATAAGTGCAAAGAATATTGCCAATTGACAGAAGCAATCAACTCCTCATACTCTTGGCTCAAAGACAACTGCGAGAAAGAAACATGAACTTGTAAGTATATAGACAACTTGGACCCTTTTTGAGAAGTCACTAAGTACTATTTTAGTTGTAGCAGCCTAATCCATTTACTATTGATTGACGAATTATAATTGTTGTTATGTTTATGTTTTCTGTTATATGTTAGGGAATTGAAACGGGGAGAGAATTTACTAGAGGGCAAATATATCCTATTGCTCATAGGAAGAAAGATGGATCATTTGTAAATGAGTATGCTCAAAAGAAGTGTGTAAGCCTTAAATATGATTGATGTGTTTAATCATATTATTCTTGTTGATTTTAAATAACATCTAAATCATAGCAACAAATGTTATGTAGGAAGATTTAGAAAAGGAGATTGTTAAGGGAATGATGTCTTTATTAAAGTCTTTGGAAAAAAGCACCCAGGATATGTTTGAGGTATGAGGTTTGGTGTTTGTCCATCTCAGGTGTATGGGTCATCATCTTTCAAACCAAGAGCTAGTAATGGTCCATCAAGAGCTGAACATAATAGCTTGAAGTTGCAAGTGAAATTACTACAAGAGCAAGTGATGTTTTTTGTGCGCCAACAAGGGGGTCAAATGGCACCTGATTTTCCTACCAATCTAGTAAATTTGTTATGTTTTTTTGTGCATGTGTCATTCAATGCTTTTGTTGTTAGATATTTACTATTGAATTTCTTTTTCAATTTCAGGCTACTGACTTAGACTCACCAACTGGAGCAAGACCCTCGTCCTCTGCTAGCCATGATCCCCAAAATCCTTAATGTTAGGCTCTCAAAGTTAAATTTCATATTATTATTAGTACTTTAGTTAGGATAAACTTTTGGTATTTTGTATTGGTAATGACTTAACACCTATATTTTCCTTGGATTTTTTGGTATTTTGTATTGGTAATGACTTATCACTTATAGTTTGTGGTAGTATTAAGTTGGGATAACTAGGTAATGACTTATAATCTAATCGTATTGTTTGTAATTGATGAGTTGCTGAACAGAACAATCATTATAAAAGAGCTTTTATAATTTAAATTATGTTATTCTTCCTCTCCTTATCTACACTTAAAAGTATCACAAATTGGAAATAAATATTAAAGTAGTTGGTAATTGGTAATATTAATTAAATTCCACGTACAAAATTTAAAAAAAAATGAACTTAAACATAGCAGCGGTTTTGAATCGCTGCAAAATATACCGTGGTGGTTATTCTGTTGAAAACCGTCGCAGATGGTTTTCCCTACGCACAAAATTGCAGCGGTTGACCAACCGCTGCAAAATGCAGTTTTGAATTGCTGCAAAAGTTACTTTTTCTTGTGTGTATGTTGAAGAAGTATCGACAGTTAATGAAGGTAGAAGCAAGAGATTTTAGATTTTACTTAACACATTAAGTTCATACATGAACGTGAGTGAAAAGGTTTGAAGCAGACTTCCTAAAACAACTCGAAGCTGTAATCATCATATAGGTAAATGACTATGCAAAAAATATATGAAGGATAAAGAGATGGCTCTTTTAGTTATAGATAATATATTTTAGAGAAAATAAGTTTTATTCAACAATAATTGGGAGTTGTCATTTGACACTTAAAGATGATTTTTTTCAAAAGAGAGAGTATTCATTTAATCATGAATTTTTCGGTGTGCACCTTAAAAATGTGCACATTAAATTAAATGTTCACCTTCTCAAAACCGTTTATCTAAAAATGTTATAGATCTAATGGTAAAAAAATCTTAGATAATATTCTAGGGTAAGAATGCATAAAAGTAGAATATGGTGGCATCAAATAATGTTATTTATTAATAATTAAATAAAATGATTTGAAATTACAAACTACATCCTCTCTTATTCACCGATATCCTTCCGTACCATTACCTCCATCAACCATCCTACTTCCACCATGTCCATGGTGGCAGAGAGAGAGGAACTATGGAGGATGTCAAGGAATGGTGCTTGTTCTCCAACGCGTGCCTTCAAGCTCCGTCGTTGTTCCCTCTCTCTAAGTCTCCGTCAACAATCTCGTAGTCCTGCAACCCTCAACCACTGTTCCACCTTCGAGCTCCATCCCCTTGGTGCGTGCGTTTTTTCTTTGGTGTGGAGCAGTGCAAATTAAGGAACTAATTTCATGGTTAAATATGGGGCAATTAGTGGGGTTCCTTCTAAGACTGGCCTTCTCCCTCAAATGAGCTACCACAGTGAGGTGTTGGGATTTTCGTATGTTTTTCATTTAACCAAAAAAAACAAATGGCAACAACATGTGAAACCCTTGAAGGGAATCCAAGGGGCTGTCAAAATTATTACTTGAGATAAATAATTTTGGGATGGAAAAGGGCCATGGAATGAAAATTTAACTAATGGTTAAAGAATAAAAATAGAAAAAATAAATCTAATATAACTCAGTTAAAGTGAATGGGTGCAAATTCATAGTACACTTTTTTTCAGGTACACATTAGAAACGTAACCGAATAATAGATAACAAACTTCAGTATTAGAAAAATAGATAATAAACTTTTGCGGAAATAATCTTTTAACGTGGTTAGGAGTTGTCACACATATTTAAAGGTAGACCTTACACTAGGGAAAAAAAATATCTTGATAATGGTAGAAGTTCTTTTATAAAAGTTTGTAATAAAAAATTCAAATTAGTCAGCTGGTTACGCATAAAAAAATTAGCTAGCTGGTCCTCACAAGTTAAGGCATGAAGGGCCCAACCACAAGGGTCAGGGACCCACGGTCTTGACGTCTATTTTGTTGATTGTAGTATTAAATCATGGACGTCATAGTCTAATTGTTAGTTTATATATAATACCGTGTTGCACAAAATGGACGGCTTTCATGGCCAAGTTTTATTTGTTTGGGGCCCCGAATCAAATATCATGTTGTGTGCTGACAAATGCAACAGAAGGATATGGATATCATACGTGCAAATTTAGCTTTTTTTCTTCTTCTTCTTCTTTTCTCTCGAAGAAATAGTTAGCTAAAGTACAAAAAAGCATAAATGAAGAAAAACAAAAATGAAGAAACAGGTGTCAGTATGTATATCTCGAAATTCTTTACAGCGAAGACCGGGTATATATGTGAGAACCAATCTGATCAACTTTATTTAAAGAAAGATTCTAATAAAGAAAAAGTTAAACCATCTATCTAATCTAATATGCTAGTGAAAAAAAGAGAAAAAGAAAAGTAATCGGAGTGTGTAGTAAGATCCATCCATCAAAACAACGGTAGCAAGCAGCCGCAATAACAAAATGAAAGAATGTTGGAAGGGATTGATTGCTGTTTATAACGTTGACGGAGGAGATTTTATCACTGACTGTTCACTCCACCACCATATATACGCTCTGCACCCAATCCGTGTGTGCGCGCGTGCATGTAGTATCCTAAACACAATTTTGCTGTCTTCTACCATCTTCTATTCAGTCATAATAATAAACTTGGCGATCAGATCACCCTAAATAAAACTTGGCCATGTCAAACTCACATTTATTCAATAAGAAGAAGAAGAAGAACATATGCTATCTGACCCACTCCAACACTACAGAAGCCATCACAGGCGGGGGCGTTTACCTGAAAGCTGACGATGATTGATAGAGATATAATTATCATTTTAGCAACATTAAGGCGACAAAAGTACAAATTACTTGATCCAAAAAAAATAACTAGTTGATCACTTTTTATGTGTCACTTACATTCATAGATATATATGTATGTATGTTTGTAATTTACCTGTTGAGTGAACCGCATTCAACCTCAGAAAGTTACCAGCTAGCTAGAGGCTGTGAAACTGTCGTTCCCAAGTGACTGAATCCCAAATTCTGGTGTCAAATTATGGTTCTTGTGAGGTGAAGTCTGTTTGGAAGAAGAATTTATTGATCTGGCAAGGCGCTTCACAGAATTCAACCGCAGGGATTTTGGTGTGCTACCTGAATTATTTGTTCAGAACAATCCAAACTAATAATTAAATGTCCCCACAAATAGCTACAAAAATGAAAGAAAGAAAATGTATATAAGATTAAACTAAATAATAACTGACCATAATGATGGGCAGCTGGTACATGTTCCTTTGTTATGAACAGAGCTGCTAGCTGGTGGTTGGTAGCAACTGAACGTGCAAGACGCCTGACATGACTTAGACGCAAACTTGTTGATGAATTGGTGGTTGGGTTATTATATGATGATGATGATGATCCTATTGCACCACAAATGTTAAACCATAGAAATCAAAGTGGCATCTGACAATCAAAATGATTCATGCTCAAAACTCTAGCAACAAACAGGAGCTAACCTTGAACAACTTGGATTCCCAAATTCAAAGTTGGAAGGCCTTGATGAGGGTGAAGCTCATCACTGGTACTGGCTTCACCTGGACTGGATTGTTCTGGAAGCTGATGAAGATGAGCAGCAGCAGCAGCAGCTCTCTGCCTCCTGAGTTGGTAGTTCCTGCGGCGCCTTGCGAGGTGCCTCTCCCTCTGCTCTTGAGTCATGGACTGCCTCCTTTCCCTGTCGCGAATGCGCCTCCTCTCCCTCTCTTGCTCCCTCTGCATCCTCCTCAACACATCACCACCCCCTTCAAACTCTTCCATCCCAAATCACCTCTCTTCTCTTGGATCTAATATTATTATGTTGATCATCAACAAATTCGGATTCTTGTTCACACACTGACCCTGAAATTTGTTCCTCTTCCTCCTAATCACCTGGCCAAAAGGGAATGAATGCATCGAGATCAAATTTACGTGATCCATTCGCACGCATTCGTACGGATGGACTAAGAAGGCTAGTTAGTTGTATAAATTACAAATACATCGGGGATAAAAATAACAACAGGATCATTTTCTTCATAAAATTTGGGCGTTGAATTGAAATCTCACAGGTCTTTGTGGTTTAATTGGGAATGGAAGGCATGCATTGTTACCTGTGACTGCAGATTTTGAACACTGAAGGGGTGGGAGAGCCACAGACACAGAGCAATTTGCGTGTGTACGTAAAAGGGCATTACAAATGAAACGCATAGCATGGTATGCTACGGGGGGTGTGTGTGTGTGTATACACACATCCGATCACAAATTAATAATAATAATAATAATAATAATAAAGTTTTGGGCTTCCTTCCTAGAGATCTTCCCTGCCCTCGGCATTACCCCATAATAACCGTTCTCTGTTTGCCAAATCAGTCAGTGATTGACACTTGACCATTTGGTCGCTCCGCTTCCCTTCTAAATCTCAATCAAATCCCAATGTGCGTATAAGGTCCAACACCCCTTTCTTTTTTCCTAACCAAACCCAAGTGAATATATTATTTTGTCATAATAGCCCAAAAATAAATAAATAAATAAATAAATAAATAAAGAACGATATTGTTTAAATTCCTTTTTCCATCACAAGCAAAGTATAACAACATCCTTTCCGTTTCAACATTTAACATCTATTTGTATTTAATAAATGTTTTTTTCTTCTTCTTTTCTTTTCCTTCTCAGAAGGTTGTCATGCTTGCTTTTAAAAAAGAAAAAGGAAAAAAAAAAAGACTTTTTCAACATGCTTATAATCATAAAACACAAAATAAGCTATTTTTTATATGCACTACTACCCAATATAAAAAGTACTCTGTTCTTAACTTCAAATAACTGTGTATATATTCGAGAGGATTGCGTATAGGATGTAGCATGTAATCTTACCAAGTCTACATACGTGTTAAAGTCAAAGCACATACGCTGCAACTGTCCAATATGATAAGTATTAGTATATCTCTTGTCATGAGTTTATATTAAAAATACAATCCAGAAATATAGTCATCCATATATAGATAAGTAGAACGAAAATTTGTTTGTGTGAAGAACAGTTCCATTTTATGTCCACCAAGATATATCTATCTATCTATCTATCTATCAACGCACACATACACCAACAACTGGGACCAAAACAACTATGACTGACTGAGGTTTCGTTGTCTTTCATTCTAGTATTGACTGACATGTACATCAAGTTGAGAGATTCAGCTGTATTTAACCCAGGAAAGGAGAAAAAGGATACGTGTTTTGGAACAAAGCTGAATCTCAAAGTCCTACTGCATGAGAAGCTGCAGATACCACTGAGTTAAGTAAAGGTCAAAAAAGGAAAAGAGAGCATATACATGCATGGTTAAACGCCTAAGACATTGATTGAGGTGATGATCAGCAACACCTCCAGGCAGATGAAGTGGCCATGGCTCTATTCTTCCATCCCAGATAGAGAGCGCCATCTCTCTGCTCAAGCCGATAATTCCCGTTGAATTCATTCAGGAGACCTTTAACTGCGGCCACCACCGAGGGACTCATAGGGCAAGGTGCAAACCCAGCCATTGAAAATCTTGACCTCCACTTCCCCAGGAGCTCATGCCTCTCCACCCTCTCAGCGCCCTCACAAGCTATCATGTTGACAATGTCGCGTGCCACGCAGTGCTGTTCTGCGCTGATCCTCTGCTTATCCTCCCTGGGCCGCGCCGCATCTATGGACTCGAACATGGCGGTGTAGTAACTCAGGGTCTCCACAAACCTTTGGAAGAAGGGCGAGGTGTTGGTGTTAGATTCTTGCTCAACGAGGGTCACGACCGTGGGTGACAAGCTCTTCACCAGCCTCAACAGCCTGTCCCTGTGGTTGTCGGTGCTCACGCTCTCGTCCGCCATGTGGTGCAGAACATAAGGGAAGTTCACTGCAATAGCCTCCCCGGGTTGAATCACAAGGTTCTCTAGCCCAACCTGGGAGCCGCACATTGCCGCACTGTGGAACTCAAATGGCACCCCACAGGACTTTGCATAATCTGAGAGCCTTTTCCCTACAATATGAAGCCCTCCACCCCTGGCATGATGTGACTGGGAATCGTCGACGCCGGTGACACAGACAAAGGGAGGTCCCCCGGGCCTAGATGCAAGGGCCTTGATGAGCAGCAACCACTGCGTGCCCTGCGCGATTTGGAAGTCGATTACATGAATTCTGGCCTCATTCTGCACCGCTTCCCCGATGGCAACGTTTGCAGATATGTAAGCAAACTTCCAATATGGGCAAATCTGATAGAGGACATGCATGTATGTCATCAGATCCTTGCTTGCTGGCTGTTCACAATGTAAGGCCTTGTAGATTAGGCTCCCTGATGACTCCAACCTTGCCCTTAAACCTTCCAGCAAGTAAGCACCTAGCCTCTGGATTGGGTCCCCTGCAACTGACACCATCTTCGCCAACACATTATCCATCCACCCTATTGCTGTCTGGATGTCATCGTCAGACACAGCTCGTGCACATAGGATGAGCACTTCCCTCAAGTCCATCTTCGGGATCATTTCTGCAATCTGAACCCAGTTGTGCTTAGACATTGGAGATGCTGCTCCTTGCTGTCCACAGTGGCAGCTGTCCACGATATCAGACTCGGGCCCCAACAATGAAATCTCCAATTCTCTAAGCCTGTGCTTCCATTCGTAGCCGTCATCCGTGCTAGAGTAGCCGCTTATCGGCGACCCATAACCGTAGGTGTTGTCAGAGCCTTGTGGAGAGAAAGGGCTCCTGTTGGATGATACACTTGCATAGGAAGGAGAATCACAGCCTACAAGGCCATTGGTTACCGGGGATGATGAATCCAGGGTGAAGTACTGCTCCTTGCAGTTCTCAAATGAAACAGTGGTTCCCTGGCTGCTGCTGTCATGGCAGGAATTGTTCTGTAGTATTTGGTAATGGTTGTAGGGATCAATGCCTTGCACAGGCTGGTGGTATGAATGGATACCGGCCGAGGCTTGTTGTTTCGTGGAGGTTTGCATCTGAGAGGAAATTGTTTACTCAAGAAAGTGATCCCAAACTCTCAAAGGTGAAACCGTTTGTTAATTGCTTAAAGCTGGAGACTAGGGTTTTGCTAAATAGTCAATCTCCAATTTGATATGCTGCTCACAAATGTAAGGCCTGCAGAACAAGACGGAGAAATGTTTATAGAATGAAGCAAGATCTGATAAAAATGGAGACGGAACCAAAGAAAATCCAATTCAAACTTGGAAATTTGAGGTCAACGAATCGAAAAGGAAAATGAATTAAAATCGTGTTAGGGAAAAAATTATCACGCACTAAAATGTAAGGAAGGATGGACTTGATCACACTATGGCAGATAATACAAAACTTGCTCAGTTCAAAATGCTCTGTTGTCTTTAATTCAAACTCAAATACAAAGATAAGAATCTGTTTTTCTGATATAATAATCTGAATATACCACAAGAGAGCAATTCTTTCCCTTCTGGCGAAAATAAATTGAGTTTATTTGGTTCCATTTAGAAGTTGTCCACCAGAAAGGTCAAGATTCCCATTCAGTTTCTCCAGGAATTATGAGATGCAAAGAAAAAAGAGGGAAAAATTAACAAGAGATGCAAAAACCCCAAAACATGTTATAGAATTAAATCATCCAAGCACTAGTATAACAAGTGAAAGTTTATGAAGTGAATATGGATGGATTAGAAAAGAACTGATTGATGACCAGCACAAGCACAGAACAGAATTATCCTAATTCAAGAGAAGTAACTTGTGAGCAAAACACGTAACTCACTTTACAGCACCTAGCCAGCAACAAATCCACAAACTAGGCACAAGGGAAGGACACGCTGAAAATTGAAATCCTTTTGGATCATCGAGAAAAATAATCAGGGCTAGAGAGAGAGAGAGAGAGAGAGAGAGCGCGTTGGTTTACCTCAAAATAATCGAGAGTTTTGAAGTAGTAACTGTCAAAATTGAGATCCACTCTTCAATTCTTTATTGCAAATACTAATCATCAAACCATTAAGAAGGTGGGAAATAAAAATAATAGAGACACGGCCTTAGAAGTTAGGAAGAAAAGGGGGAAAAGTAAAAAAGAAGCAACTCAAAAACACCCCATCCAAGTGCTACAGCAAAAGAAATGGTACAAAAATGGGTTGAGAAATAGCTCCAAAATCAGGAGGAATTGTTTTTTGGAAACACGTTTTGGGCAGAATCAAACAGAAACAAACAAACATGGCATGTGTGTGCCACTGGCTACAACACCAAACCCAGAAGCTAGTGAAAGGACATACCTTTTCGTTGAAGATCGGTTCAGTGACGTGATATTTGTGGCATAGACAGATTCCTCCTACCCTATGAATGTATGAATGTATGTATGTATGTGGTTTATTTGCAGAGAGAGAAAGGTGTCAGTCAGTCAGCCGTCTCCTGCAGAGATAGAGAGAGAGACTCCCAAACCGATGGATTAGCAACCACCTAAGCTACCTACATGCTTTGCTAGTAACTTTAATATCTACTTATAATAATAAATAAATTGGGCCTTTCTATGGTTTGCCCCCATAAATTAGTATAATTACGATATGGTCCTATGTGGGACCCACCATGTTACACTATTACTCGGTTTGAGGCTATCATTTATTCCACTATTCTTGACTTGAGCAAGTACTTAAGATTTTTTTCTTACATATATATGAAATTGTGAATTTTACAAAATTTATTTAAAATGTGTTTAAATACATACAAAATTTATTATCTTTTTATGTATACTTTAAGAAAAAAAATTTAGACACGTATCTATTTTAAAATATCTCATTATGGGTGAACTATTTATCATGTAGCATTAGTTATTCCAAATTATTTGAATTGGTTAAGTGTTTTCATCCTTATTTGAGTTGTTTCGTCTATATAAGGTGTTATGTTCGAAGGTTTGTAGATAAAGGAAAATCTAGTACAAAAAGAATTTTAATCTCATAGTAGGGCGATCCCTTTAATGAATGAAAATAATTAGTGTCAAAGAGTTTTAACCCCAATAATAACGACCAATAAGTTCAAGTCATATTAAGTGTGGTAGGCTTTAGATTTTACATTGAATTAAAATGGATGCATCTTCTCAACTTAAGTGATTTTATTGTTATCTAAAATCAAATGTGATTTTTTATTGACGATATAAAATCTATATATAATATAAGTAATAATAAAATTAATGATAATAAATCATAATTGACCTCACATAATAAAAAAAATTCACGATAATTTATTCCCAAATAATAATAGATTACGCTTTAAGATTTTAAGACAAATATTAGCCTCTACTGTTAATTTATGTAGTAGTTAAGAGGATAGTACTACGTAACCTAACTCTTATATAATATATTTAAGAAGTTTTTATTCATTAAAGAGTTACCCCAAAGAAAAGTAAGCTATTTCTACCTTCATTTATATTTAAAAGTTGTTTTTTTTAATCTAAAATTTTGTCTAAAATTAGTTATCATTTGATTAAATTAAAAAATATTAATTATTGTCTTTTCAATTATTTCCTTATTCATTATGAATTTTTTACTATTGTATTAATTGCATTACAATTTTTCATTATACTCTATCACCAATTGCTCAATATTTGTTTTAATTCAAGTAATGGAATTGTGAGAGAAGAAAAAATATTAAAAGATATTTTAGTCTAAACACTTGATTTTTTATTATGTGCAAAATAATATTTTCTTAATCTGCGTGCATTTATCAGAAGCAACATCTATGAATGAATGAAATGAGTAATATGTTATTGTTAACTAGGATCTTATATTAACAATTTTGGGGGAATTATTTATGACATTTTAATTTTAATTTTTGATATGTTAAAAATATAATGATATAGAGCAAGAAAAATGATTGTTTTAACAGTCTGTAAAGTATGTCTCTTTTAATTATAAGTTGAAATCAAAGCCTATATGACTATATGAAATGCAATTTACGGCCCCACGTCAAATACAATATCATTAAGGTCCAAATTAAGGGATAAAGTCTTAATTGGCTACTTAATATCAAGGAGCTTCTCGCCCTTGTCTCTTCCTCGTACAGGAAAGGCTTAAGCCCTATACCCAGCAGCATAGGTGGAAAAACAATTAATTAATTTGTACATAGATCATAATATGATATCATAGGAATGCAACTTATACAGATCGCTTAGTTCATCGAAAGTGATTGAAAAAGCTAATAAACTATTTGGCGTTGAGATGATGATCAACTGTTTTTTTATTATTAATGAGATGATCAACTATGATGATTTAATTTTGACAAGACAAAGATTTAACCTAAATTTCTTAATTATAGTAACTTTAATAATCAAGTCAATAAGTATTTCTTCCAAATACTTAAGCAATTGGGTAAAGAGATCCAATAATTTTATGTGTCTTTGTAATTAAGATAAAACATAGCCTATATATGTACGTCTCACTTCAATTTCTACGTAGAAGTATAATGTTAATTTATTAAGATCGAAGTTATAATTGGTCTGTACTTTTCGATGTTTAGCGGAAAAGTTTAACCCTAAATTAGGCAAACAAGTACAAGGGAAAAAAACACCTACAGAGACTCAACAAAACAAAATATTGTGGTTGGTAATTTTCAGCCTTTGACAAACAAAAGATTTTTCATCCTTCTAGATTGTTATGTCTCAACATGTAATATTGATATTAATAATTATTGCTTATATAATTGACAAAAAAAATCTCGTAAAAAAAATACTTGACAAAAAATTAATAATATTAAAAATAACAAGTCATTATAAGAAATTTTGCATAAGACCATATTTTTTTATTAATTTTACTTGAAAGGTGTGTCTTTTAATATAGCGAATATTTTTATTGAGTAAAAGTTATACTTCATTGTATATAAGGTGTTCTTTAATCTAGTCACTCATAAAAAAGAATAGCCTTAATTTTATAATATAATACAAGAAATGTTACACGGTTATATTTTTAAAATTAAGACATCAATTTTAGTGGTGACCAAATTGAGGGGTGACGTTAAATATGAAATGTATTTTTTATATATTAAATAATGTACACTTTTTAAATGCAATTAACAGAAAGAGTAACGTGGCATCAAACTTTTGTAGTAAAGTGTGATCAAATTTGTTGTAATCAGTATTATTACATTAATTAGAAATAGGTTTATAAAATTTGCCTTCCCTTTTTTAGAGGGCAGTCTCTTTCTTCTTTTTTTTTTAATTAAAAGAAAAAAAGAGGTTGCAGGTAAAAGGTTTATATATAAATACTTAACATATCATAAACAATTCGTTTCGTATAGTAAAAGGCCAAAGAAATTAAAGGGGAAAAAAACAATGAATTGAATATAAAATTTTGGTAAATTATCCTAAATGAACTTGGTATGGAAGTTTATAGCATTTAATGTCGCCTAGTTCAGAACCTTTCTCTAAGGCTACTTATGAAATTCTAGGGTTCATTCAGCACACCCTAATTTAGATCACATATACTAAAATCATATGGTAGTTTGGTGCAAGCTGAGAAGCAAATACAAAGTAGTGCAAGGTCAAGGACAAAGGAAGAAAGGTGAGAGAATCTTGGCTCGAATGAATTCTTTCTTTGATGGTATTGGTTTGAGAATCAACAATGGCAAGACGTCCCCATGGCATTATCGCAAATTTGTTCAAGTCTGAGGACTATTAATTAATTGACCCGAGGTCAGGTGGTGACTGGTGAGGGATTGGAAGGCGCAGCGAGAGGAAAGGAAACCCCCTGCTTCCTTCCTTCCTTCCTTCCTTAGATACCCGCTACTCGTTATCACGTGCTTTTCAATTTTATATGCATGCATGCTTTTTCTTTGATTTTTAAATAATTCTCCACAATTAAATATGTAAATAAATAATTGAAATAATCACACTATAATACATATAGCATAAATTATTAATTATTATTTATTTTATATTTTTTTTTATTTTTCTATAAGGAAAATAGAATGCTATTCTTTTTTGCGGGTTTGTGGCCAATAGTCGTCTTTCTCTTTCAATGTCTTTGTGGCTTATTTTTGTTCTTACATGTTTTTTTTTATGACATCAAAAAGGTGGGTCCCGCTACGTGGTGCACGTTACAACTAGGTAATTGATTAATATTAAATGC
>QANU01068867.1:113171-209612 GCA_003254905.1 Nissolia schottii | reverse complement strand
GAGGCTGGGGGGATGTTTGCAAATTTTTTTGAAAAATTTTAATTAAAAAACGGGTCGGGTTAGGTGGGCCTCCGGGTCATGGGTTGAGTTTTTTGTTATGCCAAGTGGCGCGCCGCGTCAGCGCCGCATTAGCACCTGAGGCGTCCACGTCAGCACAATCAACTCTTATACAACTCCAGGGACTAAAACCAAACTTTTAAATTTTGCAGGAACTAAAACCAAACTTTCAAATTTTACAGGGACTAAAAACATAATTAACCCTACTTTTTAATATACCTGTTTCTCCAATTAATGCGAGAGGTGCTATACATGGGCCCGGGCTAAGGAGAAGCTTAAGCAATTGACCCAAAAAAAGGAAAGGAAAAAGAATTGAGGTGCTAGAGTTCTTTAGCAGCAGATGAAGTGCTAATTAAGTGTGAAACTGAAGCCAACTCAATACTCATGAATCAATATACTATAAATATGATGTTAGTGCAAAGCGCAAAGTGCAAAGTGCAAAGAGTAGTCTAGTAGTACTGCTCTCACTACTACTACCACCACAATTAAACAATATATACATACATGCATGAGGATCTTTAATATACCCCTCACCCAAGAAGGAAAAACAAACATTTATCCTTTCTTTTCTGTTGCCTCGCTCGCTCTCTTTGTCATTCATTAGAAGAACGCCTGCCGGCTAATAACTCCGTAACCAACATGTCAATCGCTGTATATTGTTTGTGTTTTTCGATTGGGCCTTACTTGCATTTTTTTGAGTTTACAGTACTGCTCTGCTCGGCCCACTTTCATAATGGGTTTTCTCTGTTGGGCTTCACCTTTACCTTTTCATTTCTAACCTTTTACCTTTTTTTTCATAATGGTTTTGTCCACGGTGGTAGAGACACAAAGTAGGCGCTGTGGTTTCTCACAAATTTGAGAGAGATATAAGGATTGACGATAGTGTGAAGAATCATAGCCCCTACTTTGTGTCACTACCACCAGTGCAAAACCATTGTGTCATTACCACCATTCTCAGTAGTGGTTCGAGAGATGTTAAGGATGAGATTGTGTGACTCATGGTTAAGGAAGTGGCTTGTGAGGTTGATGTTGAGGTTCTAACTGTGAGAACGACGTTGTGGTTCCTCACAGATTTGAGGATTGACTATAGTTTCATAAGGGATGAACGATTGTGGCTCCTGGAATTCAGGAAGTGATAGAGATGCCACTACAAATCTAGTCGTCCCTCGCCTTGCCTCACCAGAGATGTCATTGAGGAGGACACTCCGTTTGTGATTTTTGCCTCGACAACGTGGGTTTTTAGCAGGGAGTTGCGGTTGGTGGTCGACGAATAGAATCGTGGTGGTAGTTGAGAGGTAATAAGCAATGGTCATAGGACAGAGGAGAGAGTGATTGATACAAGGGGAGACGAGAGAAACTGGGTGATTGATTTCTTTATGCTTAATTGACCAAGCTAATGATAAGGACAAAAAATAAAAATAAAAATTTATTAGGGATTAAAACCAATTTTTTTTAGTAGGGGCTAAAACAATTATTTATTTATTTATTTATTAAGGGCTAAAAAATTATTTAAGAATTTTTTTATGCCACATAGATAGGTGAGATGCCACATAAACACGGTTGACTTTGACTTTCATATGCCACATCAGCAATTAATAGACCAAACCGATGCTAGAAACGAAAAACAAATAAATAATTTTATTAAGGAATGGAATCAAAAAAATTATTTATTAAGGTCTAAAATCAAAATTTGCGATTTATTAGAGGTTACAAACTCATTTAAAAAAAAAACAACACTTCCTATTTCATAATGGTTTTCTCGAACCTTTTATTACCAGGGTTTTATAATCAATATTATCTTTTGAAAAAAAAAACTATATTATCTATACTAATTAATTATATTCCTGAGTTTTTGCGAGTTGAAGAGAATTTTTTCACTCAAATCATTTTTACTCACTTGATTCTACTAAATTGTTGCCAATTTTAATTTTAGATCACACTGAACCTATTTTGCTTGACTCTATTAAATTTTTTTAATTTAAATTTTAACATTCTTTTACTCTTAACATTTAAAAATACAGAAAATTAAATTTAAATAATTTGTATAAAATATAAAATCAACAAATATAAAATAATTTCCGTGCATATATTAAATTAGTTTATATATATATATATATATTTTGATGCTAACTTCTTTTTGGATTTAATTAGAATGTACTGACAGTCATCTAATTATATATCGACAAATCAGTAAACATTATTAATTATCACATATACTCCTTAAAAGGTCATCTAAATGAAATTAAGTGATCGACTAATTGTGTAAAAAAATTTATATTGTGTAAAAAATTTTACATTTTCAATACATCAAAATTAAACTTTTATTTTACTAAACATTTAATATAAAATAACCCACCCATCGTAAATAAATGGTAGTATTGTCACATTCATTGTGATAATCATAGAGTATTGAAAACAACGCTAGCTTTTGGCAATTGGTGAAGATTTTCTTCCGTTAAACCTTGTTTTTGTACCTAGTATATATTATGATAGAGTTATGTTATTTGTACTAGTTAATTTAAATGGAACATTATGTTAACTCACATTCTCCATATTATTAGATAAAATTTTAACGAGATTTGAACCTTGCTAAGATTCAATTCAATGATAAATTAAGTGTGAATTGACATAATTTCTCATATAAAATAAATATAAATAACATTTTTCATTTTAATAATAAGGATAAGAATCATTTAAAGATAAATGAAAATATGAGGTGAGAGAGACCGGATTACACCATAAACCAGTGAATGGGGGGGAGTCAAGTAACGTTTTGAAACTTTTAATTAGTTGGTACCTTAATAAAAGTGATAAAACACACCCAGCTACTACCCTATAGGGTTATATGATTTGTACTCGTTGCCAATTATTACAAAAACATTTTTTTATCCAACATTATGTGAAACAAATGTTAATCGTAGCATTTTCAATAAAATGTTTGAAGGGATACGTATTATAAGAATATTCTCCTCAAGGAGTTAAGGGACGATATAAAAATGTTACACAAATAACACACGTGTGCATGAATGTGGTAAAATCAATCTCAGGAAGTCAACAGCAGAGCAGAGCAGAGCAGAGCAGAGCAGAGAAATGACACCGGCCAGGCCGCTACTCCTCTATCAGCATCCATGTACGTAGGTACCTAGCATGCATCTGAATCTGATAATTAAGAAACTAACTCATACAACAAACAGGGTCAGAGATATCTATCTAGCTCGGACGTACAGTGTTCTTGTACCGTGACCAGACTCATAATATATTATTGCACTGATGCTATTTACACATCTACCCTACGTAGTTAAAGTTAAACGCTCCAAAGCCTTTCTTTTCTTCATATATACACGTGTGTGTGTGTGTGAGAGAGAGGAAAACTGTTATGTGCTTCAACAAGAAAAGAAAAGCAGCACATTTTCTCACATATATATATGATCAGATGTGTCAAAAAAAAGTAAAGAGTGTATATAAATGTATTGTGAAAATCGAGATAGGAAATAACTATTTTATCCATGAAAATGAAATACGCTTTCTAAAGTCCATGCCTTATTTATCATTTGAGTCTTATTTTTAATAACATAATTAAGCCTTAATTATTTTTTATAAAAACAAAAAAAGAAAAAAAAAACATTTTTTCTTGTAGAGATGGTAATTAGCAGTAGAGACTTGAAACCTGACCGAGTTCACACACTCAAGTGGAGTAACTAACAAAGTTGAAGACAAGTCAAACTCAATCAAATTTCGCCATTGATAATGCATCGTTCGGTTCAAGAGGGAATAAAAAATGGAGAGAAAGTGTAAAAGTTAAAGATGATGGGCATGTTTTATGGTTAGGATTTTGGGAAGCTAAGGCTAATGTTAATCATGGACTTAATTACAATTCCATCATACTAACTATTATCATATTGTAGCCATTCCCTTCCCAATGAATTCAAATGAGCTGAAAATTACATTACAAGCTGTTGGGCTGCTAGCAGCAATATGTCATTACTCATTAGGCATTTTGTTGATATGAGGTGGTATTGCTTTTTCATGATTTGAACTCCACCACCTAACCTCTTTATTTCTTTCTTTCTGATGCTGCAGCATGCTACTATGTATGTCTATTTCAAAACTCACTTCCAAAAATGCCTCTGGACATATAGGCGCGGCACAAGTTATATAAATATAAAGCACTAACTACTCAGTGCTAACTGCAAACTGTTACAACAGATAAATTCTCTATCAATTGAAATAATAATGTAGCTGTAGCCCCTTAACCTGTATTGGCCTCACCAACTTGTTATGCTTGTTATGTTGCTAATTTGGACGAGATTGCTCATATGCTTCCACCAACACCTCTGCTTTTATGGCCAAATGGAAAGAGAAAAAGAAGGAACTAATAATAATAATATAATAGGATTTGGTAATGCACGCCTTTTGTCTATGTTTGAGTCTAATTTTATCTCAATCATCAATCAGTCAATGTGTGTTTTTCAAACCAAAAGGGAAAAAATAATAGAGGGGGTGAGGGGAGGCGCTTATTCTTCTGCATAAAAGGAGCATCAAATCCAAGCAATTAGTGGTATCTGTAGCTTTCATTCACATCCAAGCACTTGGGGACAAAGGACATGCATAGAGATCATGAAGAGAGAGAGAAAGGAATGTTGGTATATTTGTCCTTGTCATACATAATTGTTCAATCAAGGCATGATGACCCTCCCAAGATTATTCCTCCTTCTTAGTCGTTCCTTGTCTTTTTGCCCCCGATGTAATTCTTCATTTTCCCCTTCATCCCAACAAAAGGAAAAAGTTAGTAGCATAACAAGTAGAACTAGTATTTTATTAAATCTCACGTCCTTTATTAAAAAGTTTTATGTGTAACGTAATATAATTGAATGTAAGTGAAGTGTAAGTAATACGTTGACAAATAAGGGAAAGCTAAATCCAATATATATAATAACGTGGCATCCAAGGAAAGCCCACGAAAAAAAAAGGCTCCACAAAGCTGCAAATTTAGCAAAGGTGAATTGGGGGGGGGGGGACATGTTGGGCAGAGGGTGAGTGGACTTATGATTCCTCCAAACACACCCTTCCATGAGCTACTTGCGACATTCCCCATTGGACTATCCTCCCACTACTTTTCTGCTTTAGCATTTAGCAATGTCCGCAAGGAAGATATGCTGCCTTGTGTTGTGCCTCCCTCCCTCCACCCCCACCCCCCCACCATGTTAGAGAGAAAGAGAAACTCGGTCGGTCAGATTGGCCAATCAACCACCTTCTCTTTGGACTTTGCAACACGTCTGCCGATTCTCATTCCACCCCTCCTCCTTCCCTTTCTTTTTACATATCATTTAGAATTTCATCGAGAGACTCAAAAAAAGAAGAAGAAAGAAATGAAAGTAAAATATTATTATTATTTTTTTTTATACATATCAAGTTAGAATAGACCCTATATATACACACACGTACATGACATCAACTCATGCTTCCTTAGAATAGACCCCTCTCTCTCTCTCACACACACACACACAATTCCTTAGAATATACACTGCTGCTACTGCTACTGCTACTGCTAGTCTTACATATAAATAAATAAAGAAATAGGAGGAATTAATGGGTAGGGAGAGGGGGCATCATAATGATGAGGGCACAGTGGCTGAGTACTCATCTTCAATTGCTCTGCTACAAGAGAGGTTCAGACAGTTGCAGAGAGTGAAGGAAATGAGGGAGGAAAGAGAGCTCAGAAAAATGCTCAACCAACAACTTTCCATCATCAATACAAGTAGTATTTTTTCCCACCACCCTCACCCTCCTGAATTGATTAATAGCAGCCCCTCATCACCGCCATCACCACCCCATGTTTCTCTTTCTCTTTGGCCAACAAATAATTCGCAGCTGGACCAACATGCACAGCCCTCCGCCCTGAAGGCTTCTTCTTCTTCTTCATCATCATGGAGGAACAACTACAACTACAACTATGATTGGGACTCCGCTGCAGCCTCTGACTCTGCTGGTGTTGACACTTCTCTTCATCTGTAATAATTAACAATCAATGTGTGATCATCAACACACTTTCTCTAATAATTCATTAATGTAGTTCCATATAACCTGTCAAAACTGCCGATAATAAAAAAGTTTGTTTTTAATGAAAATGACGTTACTCTATGAAACTAGTTTCGATGAAAAAGAAAAGATTGTAAGATATGAAAAATACATATTTTCAAAAATCATTTCTAAGCAAAAATATAAGGCCCTATGAAAAATGTTCATAAATAAAAAAGTTTGTTTCGAAAGAAAAATATAAGGCCATATTTTATAAATGATGACCATGTGAAATCGATTTTGATGAGAAAGAGAATATTATCGGGGTATGGTAATAAATATTACCGAAAGCCATTTTTGAGCAGAAATACAACACTACAAGCTATAGTAAGTGCATATTACCGAAATCCGTTTTTGAGAAAAAATAGAAGACTATATCCCACAAAAAATGTCCATTAATAAAAAGATTTACTTTAATAGAAAAAAATATTATAACCTATGAAAGATGATCATTAGTCCAAAGAAGTGGTTTTTATTGGTAACCATAAGGCTACAAGCTATGGAAAATGCATATTACCGAAATTTACTTTTGAGGAAAAATACAATATTATTGCCCATTAAAAATGTTTAATTTTGCAAAAAAGACAAGGCTACTACCTATGAAAAATGGTCATTAGCCCAAAGAAGTGACTTTTATTAATAAATAAAAGATCACAGACTATGGAAACTGCATATTACCAAAATCCGTTTTTGAGAGAAATTACAAGGCTATTGCCCATGAAAAATGTTAATTAATTAAAAGGTTTACTTTAACAAAAAAGATAAGGCTATAAACTATAAAAGATGATCATTGGTCCAACGAAGTGGTTTTTATTTATAACCTATGAATGATTTTTTATTGCTTACAACTTTCTCTTTCTCATGAACATTGGTTTCGCAGAGTAATGACCATCATTTATAGATTGTAACATTGTTTTTTTTTCGATATAAAGAAACTTTTTTTTATTAATGATCATTTTTAATAGGCTAACCTTGAATTTTTGCTTAAATGGTTTTTGGAAATATGCATTTTTCATAACTTACAACCTTCTCTTTCTCATCAAAACTAATTTCATGAAGTAATGGTCATCATTTATACACTATAGTCTTGCATTTTTGCTCAAAATTGGTTTTAAAAAATATGCATTTTTCAGTGGATATAACATTCTCTTTCTCATCAAAACTAGTTTCAAGGAGTATTGATCATCATTTTTAGGCTATAGTATAGCCGTGCCTTTTTTTTTGTTTTAAATAAACTTTTTAATAATGATCATTTTTCATATGCTACAACCTTGAATTTTGCTCAAAATTTGATTTTCTGAAATATGCATTTTCATAGCCTATAACCTTCTCCTTCTCATCAAAATTGATTTCACGGAGTAATGATTATTATTTATACGCTATAACCTTTTTTTGTTATAAAAAGCATTTTTATTTATGGTCATTTTTTGAAGGCTATAGACTTAAATTTCTGCTCAAAAATAGTTTTTGGAAATATGCATTTTTCAGAGCCTATATATGACCTTCTCTATCTCATCAAAACTAGTTTAATGGAGTAATGATCATTATTTATAGGCTTTATCCATGTCTTTTTCGTTGTAAAGAAATTTTTTTTATTGATGGACATTTTTCATAGGTTGTATCCTTGATTTTTTGCTTCAAAATGGTTTTTAGAAATATACATTTTTCATAGCCTATAACCTTTTTTTTCCTCATCAAAACTAATTTGTACGAGTGATGGTCATCATTTGTAGGTTGTAGCCTTGTCTTTTTTCGTTATCAAGTAACTTTTTTTTTATTAATAGTCATTTTTCATAAGGTATAGCCTTAAATTTTTGCTAAAAATGATTTTTAGAAATATGCATTTTGCGGTGCCTATAAACTTCTCTTTATCATCAAAACTAGTATCATAGAGTAATGATCATCATTTATAAGATATATCTTTATCTTTTTCGTTGTAAATAAACTTTTTTTATTAATGGTCATTTTTTTTTATAAAATATAGCTTTGAAAAGAAATTTGCATTTTTGGTAGCCTACAACCTTTTATTTCTCATCAAAACTAATTTTTAGCAGTAATGGACATTGATCATTTATAGGCTGTGACTTTGTCTTTTTCTTTATAAAAAAACTTTCTTTATTATTGGTCATTTTTAATACGCTATAGCCTTGAAATCTTGCTGAAAAATGGATTTTGAAAATATGCATTTTTCATAACCTGTAACTCTTTCTTTCTCATCAAAACTGATTTCATGGAGTAATGATAATCATTTTAGAGCTATAGCCTTGTCTTTTTCCGTGTAAAGAAACTTTTTTTTAGTAATGGTCATTTTTGTAGGCTGTCTTGAATTTCTGCACAAAAATGGTTGTAAGAAATTTGCATTTTTTGTTGTCTACAACCTTCTCTTTCTCATCAAAACTGATTTATGTTCATCATTAATTGGCTGTAGCCTAGTCTTTTTGTCATAAAGAAATTTTTTTATTAATGGTAATTTTTCATAAGTCATAGCCTTGAATTTTCTGCTTAAAAATAATTTTCAGAAATGAGCTTTTTTTGGATCCTATAAACTTCTCTTCCTCATCAAACTAGTATCATGGAGAAATGATCATCATTTATAGGCTATAGCCTTATCTTTTTTGTTGTAAAGAAACTTTTTTATTACTGGTCATTTTTCATAGATTATAATCTTGAATTTTTGCTCAAAAACAGTCTTCAAATATTTGCATTTTCCGCAGCATACAACCTTCTCTTTCTTATCAAAACTGATTACGAGGAGTAGTGGTCATTATTCATAGGTTGTAGCATTGTCTATTTCATTATGAAGAAACTTTTTTTTTTATTAATGATCATTTTTCATAAGTTATAGCCTTGAATTTCTACTTAAAAATGATTGTCAAAAAAATGGATTTTCCATAACTTACAACCTTCTCCTTCTCATCAAACCTAATTTCTTGGAGTAAGATCATCATTTATACACTATAGCCTTGTGTGTTGCGTTATAAAGAAACTTTTTTTTTTTATTAATGATCATTTTTCATAAGTTATAACCTTAAATTTTTGCTCAAAGATGTTTTTCGAAAATATGCATTTTTCATAGCCTATAACCATCTCTTTCTCATCAAAACTGATTTCATGGAGTAATGATCATCATTCATAGACTATAACGTTGTCTTTTACATTGTAAAGAATTTTTTTTATTAATTGCCACTTTTCATAGGCTATAACCTTAAATTTCTACTCAAATGATTTTCAGAAGTATGCATTTTTCAGAGCCTATAACCTTCTCTTTCTCATCAAAACTAGTTTCATGGAGTAATGATCATGGTTTATAAGCTATAACCTTGTCTTTTTTGATGTAAAGAAACGTTTTTATTAATAGTCATTTTTCATAGGCGATAGCGTTGAATTTCTGCTAAAAATGGTTTTAAAAAATATGCATTTTTAATAGCCTATAACCTTCTATTTCTCTTCAAAATTGGTTTCATGCAGTAATAATCATCATTTATACATTATAGCCTTGTGTGTTTTGTTATAAATAAACTTTTCTGCTCAAAAATGATTTTTGGAAAATTGCATTTTTTCAAATCCTATAACCTTTTCTTTCTCATCAAAACTAGTTTATAGAGTAATGGTCACCATTTGTAGGCTATAGCCTTGTTTTTTTTGTTGTAAAAAAGGGTTTTCATTAATGATCATTTTCATAGGTTATAGCCTTGAATTTCTTGTCAAAAATGGTTTTAAGAAATATGCATTTTGAGTAGCCTATAACCTTCTTTCTCATCAAAATCGATTTCAAGGAATAATGATCATCATTTATACGCTATAGCCTTATGTGTTTTGTTATAAAGAAACTTTTCTATTAATGATTATTTTACATAGGCAATATAGCCTTAAATTTCTGCTCAAAAATGATTTTAAAAAATAAGCATTTTTGAAAGCCTATAACATTCTCATTCTCATCAAAACCGGTTTCATGGATTACTGATAATCATTTATACGTTATAACCTTGTTTGTTTTGTTATAAAGAAACTTTTCTATTAATGGTCATTTTTCATAAGCAATATATCCTTGAATTTTTGCTCAATTACGATTTTCAAAAATTTGTATTTTTTGTAACCTATAACCTTCTCTTTCTCATCAAAACTACTTACATGGAGTAATGACCATCATTTACATGCTACAACCTTGTGTTTTTGTTATAAAGAAATATTTTTATTAATGATCGGTTTTCATAGGTTATATAACCTTGAATTTTTGCATGTAATTCCTTCTGTTTAATGCAATATATATATATATATATATATATATATATATATATATATTATATTTCTCTTTCTGCATTTATTACCCATCTTCCTGCTGAGTCCCTCTCGACTAAGACTCTCTTTATTGAGGATAAAATTAATATATAGTCATTAATTATACATTAAAATGTTAAAGAGACTAATAATATGAAATAATTTAATTTTTTTAAAAAGATTAATGTTGAGGAACGGAGAGAGCACATAATATAAATTAGCAAAAAATTATTATTATTATTATGGTTAAATATGTTTTTTGTTCATGAAAAATTATTTGACAAATATTTTTGGTAAGATTGCTGACATCACACCACTATTAACTGTTGACATCACAGTTAACTTGTCAATGTGACAATTTATGTGTCCAAACAAAATTGACATGTGGCCAAGTAACATTAAACTTGAACTGCCACGTAACTAAGATAATTGTCGCATCAAATGTTAACGAGCCAAATTGATGTTAACAACCCAAATTCCTACCACAAAAATTCGTTAGAACTATTAAAAATTCAAAAATAAAACACAAAATTAGTAATTTTTAAAAAATTAAAATCATATTTAATCTTTATTATTATTATTGAAGGAATCAACGCATGAAGATAGAGATGGTTAAGCACGTTTTAAAAGAACAGAAACGAGAACAAATCCCTCTGAACAAGTAAACGGTTTTCATGCAACAAGTTTTGTAGAAATTACTAACAATGAAGATGACTTCAAAGTTCAATGAATCCAATTTGTCTTTTCCCTATATATGTTTAGGTATTATATTAGGGTACCAAGCTCACATAGTTCAAGCATGTCACCCAGTTTGTATATTATTATTATTATATACACTGATACAATTAATTAAAATATACTAAGGGGACTTTAATTTATGCCGGATTTACTGTAATAAAATGTGAAGTCGACTGGTCCTAAAAAGTGAATCGAAATTCAAAAGCAGAGACAAAAGGGGGGTAAAGGTGAGCAACTAGCTTCCCATGTTCAACCATAAATGAGTTTGCTTAAATCCTTGATATCAGTTTTACATAATTGTTTAGGTCACGTTAATTAGGAAATTTGTACTAGTATTACGTATATATAAAAAAAAATTATCACATTTCACAAATAGAAGGTGAGAAGGGGAAAAAGATGTAATCGAAAGAAAGCCTTAAAAAAAAAAAGGAAGGAGGTTACAAATAAATAACAGAACAAAAATGTTACATATACACCTAATTTCATACATTCATACATACACTATTAATAATGCACAAACTTTATTCTCACGAGTGCACAAACATTACAAACTTGTAAATGATACTCTCAACTATACTTAATTAAGTGCACAAACATTACATAAGTTAAAACACAAACTTTATGTATATAAATACGAGGTGTATGTATGGTGTATGATTTTTGGTGTACGTGTAGCAGAACTCATAACAGAAAATAAACGAATGGAAACATAGTAATGGTTTGATAAGAATTTATTTGTGTCCGATAAACAATTATTAGGAGGACATTGAAATTAATCGTTTGTGGAATTGGTTGCAAGTGAAGGATAAAAACATGTGTCAGGTATCATATTCAATTATTGCATCAATCCCATGGCACTTGATAACAGAGCCCAAGCAAACATTAGCTGAAACAATCTGAGCATTGTTGACAAAGAAATCAGCCCTCCCCCTATTGTGGATCCTAATCATCTTGGAGCTTATCCCAGAGGGAACAAGGGTCCCAGTTGGGAAATGTGACAAGTCGTTGAAGTAAAGTGGCATTGGGATTGCATGGCTCAGCAAGAAATCCTCAATTCCATCGGCTGGAATGGCAGAAGCAGATAGCTCCCTGTCATCTGGCATCAAGAAAGTCAACTCCCTAGTCGGTGCCTGCGATGTCCCATTCAGCATTTGCAAAAGCATTGCAAAGCCGTAGAATGATTTTGCCCTCATGTCTGCTATAGCTGCTTGCATGTCTGTGTGGTTAAGGGGGTGAACCAATGGCTGTGGTTCTGCATATCCGGTGAGGAAAAGGAGGAGGGGCATCACCAAGTAGTAGTGCGGCCTCATTTCGTACTTATGCGTGCTTATGTGTGTGTGTGTGAATAAATAACAAAGACAACTAGGATGGATGGGAGGAGCACGTGCACTTCAGCCTAGCCTGCAGGGGATGGTACAAAAGCATGATGATGACGACCTTTTACAGAACCTAACTGATTGAGAGTAGGTTGTGCACGAGGAAGCACTTTCTTCGATGTGTTAAGTGTGCTCTCTCAATAGATTATGAATTTTTATTATTCCCTTGAACAATTACTAGCACTGCAACAGCCAAAATTGTTGCTACTTCTTTCATCGAGGAAAAAGACATTAAGCTATTTATTTATTGGGTTAATTAAGTTTTTAGTCATTGTAATATGAAAAAGTTTGGTTTTAGTCACTCATCATAAGTTTTAGTCCCTGTAAAATGTGAAAATTTGATTTTGGTCCCTGTGGACGGTTGGTGATGGACGGTGATGTAGAAATGGTCCCAGATGACGGGTTAACTGACATGTCATCACTGTCCATCACCAACCGTCCACAGGGACCAAAATCAAATTTTCACATTTTACAAGGACTAAAACTTGTCATGAGGGACTAAAACCAAACTTTTTCATATTACAGGGACTAAAAACTTAATTAACCCTTATTTATTTATACAATGCATGCCGTTAAAATTGAGCAAGTGTCACAAATCATATACGTTGGTCCCGGACAATCTGTTCTGCACTACTAATAGGTTAACTAATAGATTAAAAACTATTTATTTATGCAACCTTGTACTTACTAGAGCAATTTAGGGAGGTAGGTAGGTAGTCCCAATCAAAGTTTTTCTTATTGAAGTCAATTGTGAATACAATATTGTGCGGTCGCATTACCTTTTTTTTGCCCCCTTGTTATTTTTCTTGGAGATGGTAGCAATGGTTGCGTTAATATTGAAGGAGAAATCACATTATCACCTCACTTATAAGAGGTGTCACGGCAACTAACCATGTTACTGGTAGATACAGGGCCCAGGTCCAACTTTGGGCTCTTTTTATCTTATGGGTTGGGCCCATGGGAGGACTTCAAGCTCGGTGGTCCTCTCCTCTCTGCTACCAACATAGCCCACACCACAAAGTCATCACTCCTCGTTATCATTTGTTTGGATTAGGTCTGGAATTGGAATTACTGATGAAGTATGTGACTTCCTCATCCATAGACTGACAAGAGATTCTAGTTTATTCTTATTATTATACTTGATACAATAAATATATGAAGTCAATAGATTACTAATATAGTTCTAAACAAAATATTTATTTAACCAAGAATAATGACTAGCATCAAATTTATTCTGGGTTGGTGCAGTAAATTTATATACATCACAACAATTGGAGACACAATGGCATTTATTTATATTATTTTTGTGAGTCAGCAAAACTGTATCTGTTTGAAGCCAACACGCGTCCCAAGGGCCCTTTCACTTTGAATACCACCCCCACCCCTACCTTCCCACCCTCCATACTATACCCCACACCCACAGTAGCCAAAAAGGATTGGGCATTTTCCAATTGAAGCTCTTGAAATGACCTTTCCTCTACAGTATGTGGGGTGAAACTTACTTTGTTTCTTTATGGAAAATTGAGTAAGTGCTGTATGTGGATGCACCTTTGGTAAGTGGAGTGGAACCAAGTAGTTGATATTTAGTAACATCTGTGTCACGTGTCATGTGTTATGTACAATATGTTTTTAATAATATATAAAGTTTTTATTTTAAAAAAACTCATCTCTTAAAATTAAAATATCAGTTAGTTTATATATATATATATATATATATATATATATATTCTATAATATATCTAACCTAACTATCTATAAACACGTGAGTATTTCTAAATTATCCCAATAATTTATTTATGAGAATAATAATGACATGAGTACATTCACACACACCCTTTGAGATTGATAAGATACGATTTGAGCACAACTTGGCCCACCAAAAGATCCAAATAATCAATAGTCCAGGATGACCTTAACGATTCCTCCATCAGATTTTATCTTACTTATGATATGCCTTCTGCAACCAAATTTGGGCACTAGGCCAAACAAAAGAAACTTTCCCCCTACTACTACATTAAATACGGTAAAAATAAATTAAATAAATAAATAATTAAATATTAGAAAGTAAAATAAATAAACATTATACAAATAAATAAATATTATCATTAAATATTTTTACATTTTCATGCGTGCGTGAATTTGATAGTATTATAAAATTAAAAAATAAACATTATTACTAAATGCTTATGTGTGTTCGTACACACGTGATTTAATATTTTTTTATGTTTAATAATATTTATTTTTTTCATACAAAATTTATTTCTATTGAGTAACTATTTTGAGAGATACAGTAAAAAGAGTTACTGCTTCCTAGACCCCACAATAAAGGAGCACTAAAAACCACAATATTCCCCCCCCCCCTCTTTCTTCTCATTTATCACTCCTTAAATGCGGCAGAACCAGAAGGGGAGAGAGAGAGCAGATCCCCTTCTTCTTCTTCTTATTATTATTATTATTATTATCATCATCATTTATTATGCATAAATAATATAAATAGTGAAGTGGTGGCTTTTTCTATCTATACCCGTTCCCTGTCCTCACACCCTCAAGCTTTGACCACTTGGCAAGCTATGCTGCATTGCTAGCTAAGGGTCCACCACCCATCACTACTTTGACAAAATTCAAAAAGACTTATATTTAAGAGCAGTAGTGGGAGAAAGAAAGAACGGGCTCCTCTTCATCATCATCAATCATCCATATTGTGCTAACTGGTTTTTTGTTTTGCCTTTGAGGGAGGAGGGGGGGAATATGAGTTATTTGGGCGTAGGTGTTAGTCCTGGGAATGTTGCAGTGTACCACAGCACAAAGCTCAAAGTGTTGGATAGGAGGGTGAAGGTGGCTGAGTTGGTGCTGAGGTTTGTGATCCTTGCCTTAGGAGTTGTTGCAGCTCTTCTTGTCGGGACTGATTCCCAAGTCAAGGTGTTTTTCTCCATTCACAAGAGAGCTAAATTTACTGACATGAAGGCTTTAGTGTGAGCCCCCCCACCTTCCCCTTGCCAAAACATTTCCATGTTCATATATTTTCTTCTCCTGATTTCCCCTTTTTGTTGTTGCAGTTTCCTGGTAATAGCCAATGGTTTAGCTGCTGGATACTCTTTAATTCAAGGATTGCGCTGTGTTGTGAGTATGGTTAGGGGAACTGTGCTCTTCAGCAAGCCCTTGGCTTGGCTCATTTTTTCTGGTGATCAGGTACGTACATTTCTATGACCCAGTTATCGACATTCTTGCATCAATATTATACACTAATGCATTTTTATTGTCATATCTATGATAGCTTTCCTCTTTTACATGACTATTCCCCAAAGCTCTAGTCTAGCTCAGGTTTCTTTTTCCTTTTCCTTTCAATTTCTAAGGACTTCTCCATCCCAAGTCCCAACCTTGTGTAAACTAATGCGTCTTATTTACTTGGTGCGATACAGACAATTAAATGATTTTATATTTTAATAACTCATATATGTAAGAGCTCTATTAACTTAAAGTGTGGATAATATTTAAGAGAATGACAATAGTAAAGATCAAACTCTAAACCACTTGATCATAGAAGCTCTGATATAATATCAAGAATCGGAGTGGTATTTCAATCATTTGGTTGATTCATCTGATTGACTTCTAATACAAACATTTGAGGCTGTAGCATAGTATATGCTCTTTGCATACATACTCTGTGTAAGAGGCTCAAGAGGAGTAGGGTGGGTTGGGTAGAAATTCTTAGAATAGGAACAATTGTGTTCTAAAACATTCAATGTACAATGCTTCAGCAATTACATTAAAAGTCTAGTTAAAGACAATGATAATCACAAAACCAAAACATTGAACATTAAATGAAACACAGTTCCTAAATTTTTCTTATTCTACCTAAGAATTTCTGCGGTTTGGGAATAGTATAAGTTAAGGCTCAGTTTTGTGTAGCAATCTCAAGTGCTGTCTTGTCAGACATTGGTAACTGCTACTATGGGACTTGTTCGGTTTTGGATTGATGTTTAGGAGTGGAGAAGAATCCTTCACCATAAGACAGACTGAGTCTCATGAGTGGCAATCACAAATTTCTGGTGGATGTTGAGAGATTTTTTTATTTTTATTTTTTGGTGGTTTCTGGTTGGGATTATATGACCCAATGCAGTTAGAAGACATCGCATGGGTATGGTAGATATGGTGTTGTCCCTACAACTTTGTATGGGACATTTGAATATCAAAAAAGAAAGTTTTATTTTGATGTGAGGAAGGAATTGGTGTTAGCATCATGAGCTAGAATAGAATGAATTAGGAGTATGTCCGACATGACTAATAAACACTGCAGAGTAACAGCACATATATATATATATATATATATATATATATATATATATATATATGATACAGAGCGAGGTTGTTGTATGTATGGTGCAGGTAATGGCATATATAACAGTGGCAGCAGTGGCGGCTGCAGGGCAATCTGCAGCGATTGCAAAGGTGGGACAGCCAGAACTGCAGTGGATGAAGATATGCAACATGTATGGGAAATTCTGCAACCAAGTTGGAGAGGGGATGGCTAGTGCTGTTGTAGCTAGCCTTAGCATGGTGGTCCTCTCTTGTATTTCTGCTTTCAGTCTATTCCGTCTGTATGGGATTGGGGATAACAAAAACAGAAACAAAAATGCAGGAGGTTGGTAGTTGCATGCATGTTTGTTTGTTTGCAGCTTAATAACCTACCACCTCCTCCCAACTGTTCCTGCAGGACCATTAGAGTAGTTATGCAATTTGCAAACGCTCCTTGTGTGTGTGTGTGTGTGTATATGTTTGGTAGTGCTGTGGCCGCCTATGTTACTCATCAAGCCAAGGGCTTAATAATTTGATAGCAGTAAATTAAGTTGAAACTTATTTGATACGTATGTATGTATGTATATAGATTCAGAGATCAAATATATAGCATCCATGATTATAAGTTAGAAAAAACTTAATGGACACACATTGAGGAAGGAAAATGCTATAATTAAATTCTCTTTATTCAAAATTTTACCTAACAAGTGATGTGTTACATCTATCGTGTAAGTTACCATTCGTTTCATCGAGTAAAATTTTGAAATAGAAAAATGTCAGTTTGGCTCCTGAGGTAGCTGTTGAAATCCTCCTTACTAGTGTTTGATAATGAAGTTACTACCCTCAAGAAATTTACTCCCTAAGCATGTCGCAATAAGATGAATCTTTCACGTCTTAAGAAACTTGTTAGCTATCGGCTAGCATTGGGATATCCCACCCTGCTTTTGTGCTTATGTCCTTTATGGACCTTTATGGTAGTTTTCTTTTTTTACTTTTGAAATTACATTCAATGAAATTTAATTATAATGATTTGATAGAATTGATATTTTGAATTAATTAATTAGGATTATCCAAGCCGGTAAAGGGAATTAGGGATTACTATAATTAGATTAAGTTGTGCAATTGGTTGAGAAATTAATATTGGTATTTAAGACTGAGATATTGGTTGTTAATGCTTCTACTAGTTAATTCTTAGGAGAATATGATCATGTTCTCCATAGGTGAATTACATGTTAAGTTAGAAATCTTTAACTAATAAACAACTCTTTTGTGAACATTGATTTTAGAAGCGATGACAATTAATCGTTAATCTATGAAGAATCATATCAATTATATTTATTTTTGTTATTGAATTTAATCTCTTAATTTGCAGTTGAAAAGCCCCTAATTTATTGAATTAGTTCATTTGATTCCATGTGAGATGACCTAAGTCATCTTATACTACATTTATTTGGGTCGATTTAGTTTTTAAAGTTATTTGACTAAGAGATAGGTAATAACTTATGTGTCAATATATTATAATTAAATTTCATTGAATGTAACTTATGCGTATATTTTATATTTTTTTATAAAGTTAACATTGTTCAATATTAATTATAAATATGACATTTAATCATATTTATTTATTAATTATATTGCTTACATAAGATATTTTTTATGTATAATAATTTTAATTTATCACATAATTTTTATTGTCATTCTTACTTAAAATATTATTTTATATATATATATAAATGGATTATTTAATTTTTATTGTCATATTTTTATTTTATTAGCTTAAGTTACTCATATTTTATGATATTCTAAATTTTAAATTTTCTTTTATTAAAAATCGATTAAACCAATCCAACTCAAACCGCTAAATTTTGGATTAGATTGGATCGGATTTTTTTTGTCTATCCTAAATCAATCTAATCCAAATTGAATTATATTTTTTATCAGATATATTTTTTTACTCAAAATCGATCCAAACCGCAGCACAAACACCCCTAATTCCCTTATAACCATCTTTTACGATAATATCTACATGTCTATTTTTTTGAGAGAAAAAAACAGTGTATATGACTTTCTTTAATTTTATTTTAAAATCCAATTGCTACATCCAATTGCTACATAGATATTTTTGAATGGTTGATTTAACATTTTTCTATGGGCTAAACAATAAATCTTCCAATCGTCAAGATCTATCAATTTATAATTATTCCTAACTAACATCAAGCAATCGTTATATTTAATTAAAAAAGAATGAGAGATAATTATGAATATACATGAAACACAAAAATTCTCAATTTAATTCTAGAATTATCGCATGCAAAGTATGTATTAGAGAACTATTCCTCCATGGATGGAGGATGCAAAATCATAAATTAAATACAAAAAAGTAGGAAATAAATAGAGAATTAAGAAAAAAGAGAACTTGAATAAATTGTTGAAAGTAAATACTTGAATTCAATAACAACAGGAAGCTTGTGTGTCAATGCAAATGCTTCAAGAATCCTCTAATAAACTAAAATAATAGCAAAAAAAGCACTCTAACATAACCCTAAAGTACAGAAAATTAAAGAGAAAGTTGCAAAGATGTTAAGTAAAACACTTGAATTAGGATTTAAGTCTGCATCAACGTCGAAATCCTATCAGACTACCGAAGCAGTGCACAAAACAACGTTGCAACGATTCGCTAACCTTTAAGCATCACAACAATCAGCACACCACTGCAGTGGTTTACTATAACCTTCCTTGTCTTAGACTTCCGTCTTAGCTCCTTTTGCACTGGAACTTGATTCTTGTGATTCTAACAACTCAAGATAAAATAAAAACATTCAAAATGATGTCTTAAGTCACATTTTTTTCTCAATTATGCACAAAAGATGACAATGTGTAAAACATGACAATTAAGCATCCAAATCGCACATTTTTAATATGCAATGTTCAATTATAAAATAATAAAATGGGGCATAAAACTCCCTTATCATACCCTTTGCATACTATCCATATCTCTTACCATTAGACCAATTCTACTAACTTTTATCGTAGTTTCTTTTGATTTACAATAAAATTTTGTTCTTTGTATAAATAAAAATAAAATAAATGAACTAACCTATAAAAAATATTGATATATGTTTCTATAGAGTCTACATTTTTTTTTGTTATAGAAAAAGAGATTTAAATCCTCTAAAGTGAGAATCTTACTTTAGAAATTACTAATAATTTGACTTTTAAATTATCTGATAATCTATATTGACATATTTAGTACGACATGATTGACAATAATTTGGATTACTNAATCCTAAATAATAATAATAATAATAATAATATTATTATTATTATTATAAAAATAATAATGAAAGTAAATAATAATAATAATGATAAATAGAAATAATAATAATAATAATAGTAATAACAATAATAATACGTAATATATATTATATCATAATCTTTTTTATATACCAAATAAGTTAATATAAATTTTTAGTTACATGACGTGTGCATGCCAAACACAACAATGTAACATTATCAATAATTTAACAAGTGGTAATCTTTCAAAAAAATAATTTTAGAGACAATGTACCAAATATTCACTTAAATTAATAAAATAAAATATGAGACTCATTCTAATTTTACTAATCCAAAAATAAAAACCTTCGTTATATCTTTGGTTTTTTCTCTAAAGTGACACCCACCCTTTAGAGTGGACCCTTTAGTATAAAAAGAGCTACGTTTGAATGCAATTACGTGGTTAGTTGAATCATTGTCTTTTTTAGCCTTTTTTTATCTTCAACTCATTATTTCTTTTATCTATTTTTCTTTTCCAACTCATTTTTTTATACATTATTATTATTATTTGAGTTGACTACCAGAAAGAGATTTGTGACATATAATGAAATCAAATTAAGTTGACGTTAATTATATTGACTTGATATTTTTTTTAGGAAAATATCTCAAAATATTCTTGAACTTTTCAAATCCTGAATAAGATAACTTATTTATGGACGCCAATCAGCCCCATCAGATAATTTACATTTTTTAAAATAAAAACTTACCATTACTAATTATCACTTTTATTTGTTAGTAGTGTTGTTCCTTCTAAGAAGTGTACCGGATCATGAAAATCTAATTGAAACTTGATGAGATTGCGGTCAAGGAGTTAATACAATTTTATGAAACTTTTTAGAATTTAAACAAAAAATATATCCCCAATTTACAAACGCGGATCCACGTTAAAGTATTGAATGTGTTTTATGTCAAATCAAAAACAAAACTATTAAATAAAAATAATAATAAATTTGAGAATTTGAGATTTATATTCCTGAATTATAATTTTCTCACATTTTGATAGTAGTCCACATACAATAATATTTTGGTCAATTCAAATTAAACTTTTCATGTTTTACCAAAAAGAAAAAAAGATTAAACTTTTTATATAATGGTAAATGAGCCGTTCCTTTTATTCTATGTTAAGTCGGTTCGAATTTAATTCTCGATCAGAACGTATCTGCAGGAGATAGAGTTTCCTACTATAACGTGTAGAAACTGTATTTATTTATGTGAATTCAATTCAATGGGAGGCGAAACGTAACATTTTTTAATGTTTTTTTTGTTAGTTTTTATATATATATATATAATATACAATTATTAAACGCGTTTGAATAATTTCTTATTATTATAAAATAGAAAATGAAAGGGGGAAAAAAAAGAGAAACGTCATAAAAAGCAGAAATTAAGGTTGGCGACTCCACGAGTCATGTTTAGGAGGTGACAAATAACATAGCATGCCAAAAGCCTACACAAGCAAGAACACCACCCTCTTCTGAATTTAATTATTTCTTTTATAATAATAAATAGACGCAGGGGTTGTGTTGGATGGAGTGCTGAGTGTGGAACTGTGGTTTGCAACACACATTATTGTTATTATTTCAGAACAAACAGCTTTTGATCTTTGAAACTGCACATTCCTCTCTCTCTCTCTCCCTCCCCAAAGGGTTGTTGGCTGGGTATCTAATCTGCTCACTACTATGGTAAAGTTTCTCACTTTCACTCTGAATTTGTAACTTTGGTCTATTCACCATTTGATTCCTCTGGTTTGTTTTCCATCAATTGTGCCTTTTAATGATGCTGTGTGTAACTAACTATTATGGGTTTGTGTTGATTGCCACTGAAATCCTATTGATTTATCTCATTGCTTGGTTGGTCTACCATTTTCTTTTTGGTTTTGTCCCTGCCTGTGTGTTTTCAATAGAAAAAAGAACAAGAAGCTGATTTTTGTGTGTTTTTCTGCGTTTTGTTCATTCCATTGCTGGGGTTGAGCTGATTTAAAGAGGCTGGTTCAAATCTGTTCATGGCCCTTGAATTGGTGGAGTGATGAAATTTGAAGTAATTACGCTTTTGTTTTTCCTTTTGGGGGTGTGTTTCCACGTGTGTCTATGCATTGCATTGCATTGCATTGCATTGATGTATAGGATGATTCTTCGGTAGTCCTCACAATTTGTGCAAGGGAGGATATGATCCTCAACAATGAGGGCAAATTTGTTTTGGTCGATTGGAGAACCATGTAATGTAAAAATGTTCAAGTACCTTTTAATTCAAGAGTTCAACAGTGGAGAATGAAAAACTCTGTCTATCTGCTTTGTTTTTCCGTGTCATCCTATAAATGGGGATAGTGTTATTTCAGGTAGTGAGAAATTAACTAGAGATAAAGTTTTACATTCCTAGTTAACATATGAAAATCCTCTTTGACATAACACTCAAATCCTCAAGCTCTTCTCCTTGCTTGCCCTTCCCTAGATTTAAGCCTTCTTCATCAATGAAACATCGAGCGGAAAAAAATAATACTCAATCCCCAATTATATAATGTCGTGCAAAGAAAAAGTAAAGAGGAAAAAAATTTCACTCCTACTTTTAAACTAAAATCTCCCGATTTTCTTACATGGTTATCCAAAAATAGGAAAGAGTATTCTAATTGATGGAATCCTCCTTGCACAAGTTCATAGAATCTTTCCCTTACATATTCCCAATTAGCTTGGTCTTAACTTGTAAATTGGTTAATGACTATGCGCTTATTCGTTCCATTTTTTCACTAAATTGTTTCTGAGCCATATAGCATAGTCGTTCTCTTCAAAAAAAATGGCCAAAAGCATGAAAAATATATTTTGTGCATGCTATAGAAACAAATTCCATTGGCCAGTATCCCATGTTTTTGCTCCATCTTTATTTTCTCTCTCTTACGTTTATTTTTATTCACTTTTGTTTGGACAATAGATCTTTCTTTCTATTTTTTTCACGAAATTGCTTCAAGTCATGCAACATAGTTTTTCTCTTCAAGAAAATGCCAAAAGCACAAAAACGACTTCCCTGCTTGTATTAGAAACAAATACCATTGGCTAGTACCCTACACTCCCCACCTTTATTTTCTCTATCTTACGTTAATTCTTCTTATGTGCGTTTGTTTGGTCAATGGATCTTTCATTCATTTTTTTCACAAAATTGCTTCGAGCCATAGAGCATTGTTTTCTTCGAAAAATGCTGAAAAGCATGAAAATGAATTCCTTGCATGACTGAGACACAAATACGATTGGCCATATCCCGTACTTTTGCTCCCCCTTTTATTTTCTGTCGGTTACATTTATTTTTATTCACTTTTGTTTGGTCAATGGATCTTTGGTTCCATTTTTTCACGAAATTGCTTCGAGGCATGCAGCATCGCATTTCTCTTCAAAAGACGCTTAAAAGCATGGAAAACAAATTTTGTGGACCGCTGCGTTATTGAACAGAATTACTTACTTGTTGCTTCTATCGTAACTTGTTCGGATTTCATATGCAGACTACTTCAAGGCGCGTAGCAGACAGGAAAGTTGCAAGGTTTGAGAGGAACAACTTAAAGAGAGGTTCCGAGAGTAAGAAAGGATTTGCCTACCCAGTCGGCCCCATTGTACTCGGCCTCCTTGTCTTTGTAGTCCTCGGGTCATGTATGCTCCTCCTTTCCTTTGCATCCATCCCTAACTGTTTGCTTGCTTGCATCCATCCTCGGGCAATGTATCTAACAAAGCATTGTTTTCCCCTTCTCCTTTTGCTTTGCATAATGACATATTGCTAATGCAAGGCGTATGGCCATTATCTTATGTTAACTACTCTGCCTTTCATTTTCCTTTTATTATTTACTAGCAGCTCCCTAACAGGCACGTATTGACTAGACATATTGAACCACTTTAGCCTAACAATATTGCATATTCAGTTGCAAAATTGTACCTACGGGTACTTATTTTTTCTATTTTAGGGCATGTTTCAAACCGCTATGTAGAGTTTTAGGGCATGTTTAGGTTCTATTTTTAATCTGATTTTTTTTCTTCTTTTTGGTTTTCTAAAATTTTGAAAATGAAACAGTTTCTTGTTTTTCATATTTCCTTTTCAAGATCCTTAAAATCACAAAACAAATCAATAACATAAAATGAAAATTAAAAAAAAAATGAAAACAGAAACCAGATAAAATGATTTTTTTATCATTTTTTTCCCCCCTTTCCAGTAAAGATGTATGACAAATTTTCGTTTATTGGCAGCTCTATTTCAGATCATTAAGACAGCTACAAGCCGTGGGAGGGTCTAACCCGGAAGAGTAATGATTATGAAGAGCTGTAATTTAACAAACATTGTTGTCTAAAGATATCTAATAGTCCACTTTGGATCAGCTGTATGTTGATCCAGAGTGATTATAAAACGGCTTTACTTCGCTGATGAATAAATAAGCCATCTCTTGCTAGTGTATTGCCCTCTTTTGCTGAATCCCCTGTGCTCAAGATGCTAAGCCTGCACACCTATGATTCTTTAATTGCAGTATGAATGCAAAATTTGTAGTACCTTAAAAAAGAAATGATTCTTAAGATAGCCATTTAAAATGGCCATGGTGATGATATTAAAGACTCATCAAGATTTTGGTCTTACATTTGGTCAGAAATAAAATCATGTACTAATTAATTAAACTGGTGGTTTGTGGTATAAAAACGATGGGGGAATACAATTGTCAGAATGGGATTGACGTCCTAGCAAAAGTCCCTTATTGTCTGTCTGTAAGGCATAGTGCTCCATTTAGAGCATAAGTGATAGTAAAAGAATACGATTCAATTTCTCCTTGTCAAGATACATGATGCGAGTCCAAATATCATATTTGAGATTAATTTTCTTTTTAAGTCTAAAATATTTGGTTTAGTGGCTTGTAGTTTGTATCAATTTTCAAGCATCATATTTAGGGACTTGCAGAGATTATTTATTGCTACAAGGAAAAATTAAATCTTACATGTTTCAAGATACAATGTCCAACTTGTGAAAAGAGACATATGGTGTATACTGACAAAACTGAAAGATGGCGAGAGGGAAAAGAGATAAGAAATCTCAACAAAGGAAAAACAGAGATTTTCCTCATTTTAAGCATATTTTATAGCTCCATAGGCTGTGGCACCTGTGTTGCCGTAAGAACTGAAATCAAACTGAGGATGTAATTTGAGTTTGAGATCATCGTCATTAAAGGTTTCATGATGTAGAGAGGCAGAGCCCATGACCTGGAAATCCTGCAGGAAATGGAGCTGGTTTGATGAGAAAATAATTATTTCAGAAAGTATCTTTATCTTGGAACGAGAGGGTTGAGTTACCCTTGATCTTGACTTGGCATTGATGGGTGTTAAGCAGGGATTCAGATCCTTGAGCAGTAGGTCGTCGGAGCTGAATTCCTGCAGACAGTAGAGCATGAAGGGATTGGCCTTATCATTAGGAAAAATTTCTTTGAATCTAGTTTTCTCGCTTACCCAAGAGTCGGAGGCATCTTGGCGGGGTTTCGGTGAATACTTATCGGCCTTGACCTATGGCAGGCAAATAAAATGTGAACGCATATGATATGATATTATGTCATATGACATGATGTTATGTGATGTAGTAGGAGTTCTCAATATTATGTGATGTAGTCCCAATATATAATATATATAATAATAATACCTGAGCGAGATCCTGAGCAAGGCTTTGAAGCTGACCAGTGAGTGAAGCCACCTGCTGCTGCAGAAGAGCTGGAATGACCATATTACCCCGGTTCTCTGCAACATCCGGGAACAGTATTGCACTCTTGAGCGACTTGATTTCTTCTCTTTGCTTCAAGCACAAGTCCTTCAGCTTCTCCACCTGCAAATAAATAAATAGTTCAATTAATCCAGATCCATCCAGAGACAACATATATGATAGACTCACTCACTTCTTTGTTCCTGTCCTCGAGCATGAGCTTGAGGCGTGCAATCTCCCCTTCCTGCTCCTTGCTCCCGTTAAGGAGCTCCCTCTCGCTCCTTAGCACCATGGCCAGCGTCCTCGTGTTCCCCCCTTTCACCTCCGTCAGCGCCTTCTTCTTCTCTGACCCAAAAAGCTTCTTCTGAAGCGCAGAGAACCCCGCCGCCTTCTTCGGATCTTGCGCTTTCATCATGTCAGACGGAATCTTCCGCGTCATCAGCTTCTTCACCATTGTGCTCATCAGCTTCGGCTCCACCACCTTCGCCTTCACGATAGCGCGCTTGAACTCGGACGAAGAAGAGGGGTCGGAGGAACCAGAATCGAAGGAGCTGTACCGTGATCTTGAAGAAGAACAAGAATAAGAAGAAGACGCCATTAGATTAGATTAGATTGGATGAATCAAGTATTGAAAGAGAAACGGAGGAGGGGGTTTGGTTTGGGGTTTCAAGTTTCAAGTTTCAATTTTGAAGTGAGTAAGAGGGTGTGTGTGTGTGTGTGTGGGGATTGAAGACACGTGGTGGATGAAGGGGTTTCCGCCCTTTTGTTTTGGCGCTGTCCTAATTCAAAAATATTTCACCTGTTTGGGTCGCTGCCTCTCTTTTCCTTGTTATCTACGTCAATTTACTTCCCCCCTTTTTTCTCTTTTTTAATCAACTTTTTATTTTAATATTTTTATAAATATTTTTCATTTTTTAAATTTATATCACATTAATTATTTTTTTATATGACTATTAAATAAATCTTCTCTCTCATATTTATATATTATTATTAACTCCAATTATCTTTATTATCTTTATATTAAATAAGAGTAATTATATAAAGTATTATCAATTTTTTTTACTTCTATATTTTTCAATCATTTTTTTAATATTCATCCACAGCTCAACTCAAAGTGGGTAAAAAAATAAAATTACAGAATGAGTACTTCTACTTACATCGAATAAAGGCATGTCCCATGTAACTATTTTTTTTAATCCAAATTTTATTATATCTATTACATCTAATATCAAATAAAGTTGCATTGATCGATGCAAATTGCAAGATAATGGTAATATTTTTTGAGTTTTATTAACCAATTTCCCATGGATAATGGTTAAGAAAATTTTTTAAGTTTATATTAAAAACACATAAGTGTTACCCTTTTTTAATATAAAATTATTATTTATGTTTACTCAACAAGGGTCATAATTTATGTTTGCTTAGCAAAATTTATATTTTATTAGTTACAAATATGTGGACCAACATAATGAAATCAGTGGATGTAGAGCCGATTTTATGATTTTGTAAATTGAAAAAAAGGTAGAGGAATCAGTGATTAGCGTTGCCATTGTCTTGACAGATAGCTATGGCCTGAAATTAGTGGATGGAGAAATACTTTTTGGTAAAATATGTTTGACTAATTATAAAATAATGTTATTTATACAACTTAAATATACCTAATTTTTAGCATTTGGCTATTCGATCATGCATAATGACTGTTGCTTTATTTTTCTAACTAATGGGATCAGGATAAAAGAAAATAAAAAATAGACAAAATTATTATTATATTCACATTTCAAAAATTACAGCAAACTCCGAATAATTTGTAAGACTGGCACTTTATTATGAAAATATTCTCTTCAAACTCCTCCGCCTTCAGGAGTCAGGACATATCGACATTTGTTAAACCAAATGAAATGCCCGGACAGGACATATTCTCCCTCCTCCCCCAAAATGGTATGCACTTAAAGTTTTAATCATATGCATGGAGGAACCTCTCTACATCATACCAATGCTTGGGATCTCTTCCTTCCTATTTCCCCCACGCATTTACTATATACTTACCACTTTTGTCTTCATCGGAATTAATTTCATACCCATTAATAATCACTTTAGCTACTTTCCCTTGGAATCAACAAATTAAGGAAGATGTGGATATATGTAACCTTAATGTTTCATTCACCACCGACTTTGAGTAACCAAAGTTCCTAATTAACATATCACTACCATTTATCGTTTCCTTTCCTTCCTGATCTCAAAGCTTGGATTTCTGCTTGTGTCTTCTCCATTACTCTTGAATTTCTCATCAATTCTGACATTGCCGACTCTGTTAATCTCACAGTTTTAACAAACAAACAATAGTTAAGAAATTCAAAACTTAAAAGTACTTTTGATGAAAACAAGGAAAATGTTACTTCTTATAAAAATGAAATTTACGCTCTTTTGAAGTGTAAGAAATATCTTATAAAAAACAATTAGAATTTTAAAATTTCTTTATTTTAATATCTAAACAAAAAAATTTACAGTAAATAATGACATAACAAGAACTTACTTTTTTTACAAAACAAAAAATAAGTTATAAATGTCTAATACTTCAAGGTGGTTCTTTTTATAGTTTATAATTTATTATATTAAACATTTATAATTTATAAATTTATTTAAAATTTGTTTCGAAAGGGTGCAATTTGGATCCTAGAGCTCCTCCGTGAGTTCGGGGTCGCCAGTACAGGTACCTGCAAGGATTCTGACGCTCAAGTCAATGAAGGTTCGAAACAATAGGGGAATCAAGGGAGAATGGCTTCTGGGTGTACCTGGTGTGCTATTTAGGTTTAAATACTTGAGTGGTAGTCGTGAATTCCACTATCTTGGGGATCTTTCAGTTAAGTTGGCCTCCGAGGAACGTAGAGCGTTACTCCCTCGAGGGAGGATATCACGGGGCGAGAATCTCTCCTCCGAGGATCGTGGAGCGTTGCTCCCTGGAGGGAGGATATCACGAGGCGAGAATCTCTCTAATTGTGTGTGAGTGTGGGAGAGTCGTAGGGACTCTTTAGATTAGGGTTTCTTTAAAAAGAAAATTTAAATAATAAAATTATATTAATAAATATAATTGCATAAAATGTTGCAAAAAGTAATGCTAGTCTAGTGGATAAGGTACTGTTGGAAACTCTTTTAATGTCTAAAAAATCTGTTAACATAATATATTATAGGGAACAAAATTACCTTTTCTTTAAAATAAAAATAAAAGAAAAACTATTTTTTTTTAAAAAACAATCCTAATTCCCCAAACCCTTTCACAGTAAACCCCCTCACTCCCTTTCTGAACCCATTTCATACTCATCACAACTGTCGGAGACTTTGTGTGTCTCATACGTTTCCTCCCATGTCATCTCATGTGTTGTCTTTGCTCTTTGCTGTTTCCATTTTTCTTCGGCGGTTACTTCTAATTTCTGTGTTGTCAGTGCTATTTTTTTTATTGTTGTCCCTAAAGAAATGATGATTTTGGTCTTACAATATATCGTGTGACAAATATATGTATACTAACAGATCATTTAGACGTTAAAAGTGACGGAATGTCTTATTTGCACGGTTTAGAAAGCTTAGAGGGTTGAATTGCATATTTTCCAATGTTAGAGGGTTAAGAGCACAATAACTATAATACAGGGGTAAGTTGCTTTTAACCCAAAAATTTATTATGATAAAAAATATAAACTATACGTTAAAATAAAAAATTAAAATACTATTGCGCTTAAAGGTTATGTGGAGTTAAAAACTCTCTTTAAAATACCAGAATAAAATAGCAACACAATAATATTTGTTTTCATTTTCACGTAAAATTTTAAATTAATATGTTTATAAGAAAAATTTTTTGATAAAAATGAATACTTGAAAAACATAAATTTAGAAGCAACAACAATTATTATTTTACTTGAAAAATAGAGAAAGAACATCTTAGGATAACTAAACAAAAAATTAACATAGTGAGAGCATCGATAGACAATATAGAGTGGCAATACACACAAAGTTAATCCTTGAAATTTTTTCCTTATTCATTCCCCCCGTGTCGAACACACCCAAGTTGAGAGGTGAAATTATTAAGCACACAAAAGCCATAGACACTGCCACAAGAATCAGCTTAAATGTGTCTCGGATAGAAGCTTCCATGTTATGAGGAAGATTAACAACTGGGGATTACTTTTGACAAAATTGAATTAATTATTGCTTGTACTTTATTGACTTAAGAGACATTGTTGATTGTGTGAGGATTAAAAATATAAATAAATGTTCAAAAAATCATTAAAAAAATCATAGAGAGTACTGGTACAGTGAGATAATCTATATTACAGTGGCAACAACAGAAATAAATTCTTTCATGTTATTTTTTCACATGACAAAATTATATTTAATCTTTTAATTATTTATGTCATACATAAATCTCACCATCTCAATTAATAATGAAAGATCAAACATGACTTCATTATATAAAAAATGACATAAAGATGATCTATTCCCAACAGCTGCTAAGTAAATAAACCACTTTGAATAAATAAAAATTTCAAAGTCCGCAGATTGGGTAACAAGTATTTTGAAATATTTTATCATCTTGACTACAAAGATTGGGTAACATACGTCTCTAATTTCCCAAAAGACGAAAATCCTAGTGCACAAACCACGTCTTTCCACCCTCCAGTGCATATGCAACCAGATTCATGATGTCACATAGGTCCATCTTGCCCATTACTAGGGCTTGATACAGGCACTTGAAAAATTCCTAAAATTTATACATCATCAAATGTCGGGAGGCTAGAAGAGAAATAGGGTGTCACCCCAAAAAAAATCACTTGAGATGGTCTCAAGGGGAAGCAATTCCCTTTTTGATGAGCATATCATACACCCTGTCAATTTTATTGGTATCCATCTTGAATAATTGATGAGCATCTGATTTTGTAGAGATAGTACCACTAAGCATTTGTAAAGACAATTGCTCTTGCATCTTTAGATATATGGCTGGTGGCAACCTCAGTTCACAGCACAAACGTTTCTCCTGCATACGAAGTTACAGAAAAGAAATGAAGAAACGATATATAATTTAAAAGGCAAATTTCCCTAATATAGGGAATAACATATTATAAAACAAATCATTACTATAAAATATGAAAAGAGTTTAATTTCTATGCCTATCCATGATATAAAAAAGTTTTATACTGTCATCTATTTATGTGTTATCATGTCAATAAAAGTGGCTTCCTTTTGAGATAAGAGTGAGTCTACCACTTTAATTGACATGACAACACATTGAATTTCTTTTGCACTGAGAGTAAAGAGAAGTTAATGTAATCACCCACCCACCCCAGGTGCCAAGAAAATTTAAATATCAAAAACAAAATTTCCAATATCAACATACAATTTATAACTAGCATTTACTTGATCAGTCACTTATGTTAGCGTAATAATGAAAGGTCTAGCAGAGAGCTATTATTAGTAGAAAAAAATGAGACTACATGCTTACAGGTTCAGATAGTAAATCTGCCCCGTAGTATCCTGTGACATCCATTTCATTGACAGAGCTTGAAGTAGCAGGTCCTGCAGGTCTGGCACTCAAATCCTTGCCAGCAGAGTCTGGAGACATTAATGCATTTGGAACCCCCTGATTGCTAGGGCCAACCTGAGCACTTTCTTTAGCCCGACGAGCACTTTCTTCAGCTTCCCTCCTTCTCTTTTGAGCCAGATATCTATCAGCTTCAGCTGAATTGCGGCAACCAGCAGCCCGCGCTTCCTGCAGTACCACATATTACATATGTAAATTTGTTAATTGTTTGATTTGTGCATGAACCATGCAGATACCACAATCAATATCAGCAGTCGCAGAATGAAGAATCCATAACAATCATAAAATGTATACATGAAAATCTAAGATTAGACATATTTAGACAACCAATTCTTGAAACTTATATCAAGTACTAGGTTTGGCTAACCGGGATGCTTCAATTTAGATGCTCATAAGACACCCAAAACATGGTATAACCAAGATTACCCTGTATGAAAAAATTTCCTAATCCCTACAAAGTGAAAACATTTCAGAATACAAGACACCAAGAAAAAAGAGCTTCAATTTTCTAGAGAGAAAAAATTAGAATGCACATATTAATTTAATGTCATTCACATCTCAAACCTTGAGCTCTTGAATTCTTTTAAGAGTTCTATGTTCAGAAATAACTGTTCTAAGCAGTTCCTCATGCTCTTCCTTGGTATGAAAGCGCATGAATAAGTCATATTTCCGACATATTGCCCTCTCCTCTTGTGTTAAATCCTTCTCAAATGAATTTGGGTATAACAAATTTCTTTCAAGTATGAAATCCTTTCTACGCTTTCTTTCATCAAGCCTGCAACACATTTTAATTTAAGAATGAAGGTGAGCAATACTCTATTGATATTCAATACCATGATTACATCAGCACTGTTAAATGATTGAGTGTAAATGATTCAGTAAGAAAAACCTAAAAAAATAAAATGGTTGTTTACCTCTTTGAATAGATACGCAAGACACGTAGTTTCAGCTCTCTCTCTTCCTCAGTGTCAGCGTCCTTAAATTCCATTTCAGCAAGTAGTTGTTCAGCGTCATTATCATATTCAGGATCAAATTCCTGTCTTTTTGGGTTATAACCACTGGATTCTACTAATGAAGGACCTTCATTTCCCGAGGAACTTGGCTTCTTTCCTCCAAAATTCCTGTCTACTTGAGAATCTGCCAGTGACAATGAACTAGAGTTTTTTTACAGAATATAAATAGTGTCATGAATTTCCTCAAATAGGCATGGGGAAAGGTAAGCTAATGCCAGTTAGAGAAAGGATATATTAGTGATTAGTGAGAAGAGTGTCAGGCAAAAAACTGCTCCCCCTAAACCCTAGTTCAACAAATTTTAAGTATTCTAATAAAAGAATTGCCACATTTCTTCCTTCTCCTCTTTCTTATCTAGAAATGAGTTGAAGGCATTATTCCAAAAAGTTGCATACCTTCTACTTTAATGACACCAGGACCATCTTTTCCCCGGGATGCATTTGACACCTTCTGATTAGCAGTTGCAGCAGCATGTGCGTTACCAGAGGGGCCAGAATCTGACTCTGCAATATACAAACAAGACAGAGATGCAAAGGAGATAAAATAGGAGCATATTGGTGTATCCACGGCAGCTATGAACTTATTTTACTTTACCTGTATTTAAACTGGAAAGCAAACGGTTTGAGGAACCAACTTTATGGGAGTCTTCAACTCTGAATCCATGAATAGACATTAAAGAATATGGAATAGAAGATGGCAAGAGATAATGCATATAGAAAATGAAGATTTACTTGACTCTAGAAGGAGAAAAGGGAGATTCTTCCTTTACACCAATATCCCCCATGGAAATTCCTGTGCCAAACACAAGTGATCAATGGTTCAGAAAAATGTCACCAAACATAAGACCTATCAATCATGCAAAACAAATAAGCGCTACACATGATTATAAGCAATTACAACATATATACATTGATCTTGAGACTATGAAATTATGTTAAAGGATACAAGCTCATGTCGTCCAAAATAAGTTATAAATAAACCATGTCTAATTTATAAATCATAATATGTAGGTAAAAAAAAAAACTGAAAACAAAACTGATGAATGTGATGTTATAAAGTATTGCGACAAACCTTTCTTGTCCTCGCCTTGTCCTTTTGCCATGGCAAGAAGTTCTTTTCTGTTTTTCCCAACAACATGAGACATATCCTAGTAAATATGAAACGTATATCCTAGTAAATATGAAACGTCGGGATTTAAAATACTTTGATAAGAATACATATAATAGATATAATAAGAAGCATTGCTTGCAGCTTCACTCGGTGCCTATCATACCGGAAGAGGAAAGAAAGGGGAGTTCAAGTACACATTCCTATAGTGTTCTATGCATGATTCCTTGTTCTTTGTCCCAACATGCTCAGCAACTTCTGCCCAGTTTCCCAAGCCATACATCTCAATTCCCTAGAATTCAAAAAATTATTGCTAGAAAGATCAGATACAAACAAGAGATTTCTTGTAGGAACACCAAATGGAAACCACTGTGATTTATAATTTTGAACCACTAGTCACCATAGTTCCTGCTAAATAAATTTGAAGGCAATACCTCTAGAAGCAGAATTTCATCATCTGCATTCCAGTCTGGGCAAATAAGAGGGAAAGACAAATTATCCTGTCAAAACGGAATTCGTATTAAAATAAAAAATCTTAGAGGAATAAAGCCAGTACAAGTATAACAACAACTTTGACCAATCTACCAGTAATGCAATATACTTAACAGTACATCGAGACAGATTCAGTTAAACAAAAAATCTTTCAAATGTGAGATAGATGTACCACATATGATAACGAAACAATTTTGGAATAAAATTCCATTCAACTTAACTGATTAACCCTGTAATTGCCCTGAGACAGATCAACTCGCAGAGAAGACAACACACAGCCTTTCTCTCTAACAAAAACTTTGAGACTAATTAGGTATGTTGAAAGAAAATTTTTGGAAAAACGCTGTTACTGACCATAACCCTGTAAGGGTGATTGCTTTTATGGGGTGTCACCTCAGCTCCAACTGAAAAGCACTCTATACACAGGTCAAAATCCGGGCACATGGCACACTTGATACGAATTTTTCCCGTAATATCTTTATTACAATAATTGCAGTGATATAAAGCCCTCTTCCCTTCACTTGTTCCCTGGCCTGGATGACATGAGAACCAGTAAAATAATTTAAAATATGGACATCAATGAATAAGCAATCAAGAAATAGACAGCCAAAGCTCTAAATAGCTATCAATTGCACGGCATTCTTTTCGTTTTTCTTTTTTTTTGCGAAAAGGGTAGAGTTTAGTATCTTTAACTTGAGAAACATTTCACTATATTCAATGATGGAATGGAGATATTATAGTGTATTAATACACTATAATTTCTAAAATGCATTGTACAAATGACCTTTATTCAAATAGCACATGATGGTGGAAAACTAACCAGCTGCTCCAGACTCTGAATTGTCACCACTGGCAGCATTCTTTTTTCTCCTTGACCTGCACAAGCAAGAACAATAAGCAGAAGAAAACATGTACGCTGAGATGAGAATAATAGAGCAAATTCAGTATAGCATTTTACTCCTCCATCTTTGGTCAGCGGTTCCACAGTACTACAACTGAGAGAGAAAAATGAGTAGTTGTGACTTGTGATGATTGTCTATTCATGTGTGAGTGAAGAAGATACAAGTATCAGCTGGAGGAACTTATCATAACAGATAGAAAACTGATTAACTAACTCTGAACTACCTATTTACAAGTGACATAATAGTCATTCGCGGGAACAAACTCAGCAGCTAAATTTCAATTGTAATTACCATCCGCGCATTTCAACAGAACGAGCAAAATTATTCTGCATTATAAGCAAACAGCGAAAGTGCAATAAGGAAATATCAAACCTTTGGTTTGGGTCCTCGTCCGCGTGATGAAAATTCCCTCGAGAACGACCCATTGGTTATCTGCGTCAAACCCTAGAATTTCGATGGTAGAAGAGTGGAGGTATAGTTCAATATATTTTATTTTTATTTTTTTGTGAAAAACCTATAATTTCGAGGGCGCAATTGCAATTGGGTCACTCAGATCTTGATAAAAAATTGAAGCTTTTTACGGTGCCTCTGAGGATTGGGATGTGGAATGTGTAGAACATGTATATGCTAAGATATATGAAATTGTGTGTGTACGATAGATAGATGGATGGATGGTTCGTACTACATATGAAGAAAGGAATGCAATATGTAAACTGCTAACAATCCGCGACAACGGAGTGTGTTTCAGTTAGCATATGGTCGAACCGACTTTAGTTTGGATTGCTGATATTATGTGTTAATAGGATTCTCAACTCAAGGAATCAGTTTATTGCTGTCTTTTTTTTTTCCAAGTGTCGTTTAGAGATTAGAGTGTCGATTAGATTGCTGAAAATTAATTTAAGGGTTGACTAATTTTTTTAAAAAGAATAAAGTGTTAGTTAAATTCATAATGTTTTATAATGTTAGTGCTGTTAACTTTTTTTCGACAATTTTACTGTAATGCCCTTGGATGAAAATCAAATTATCAAAATACTTATGTTTTCAAACATTTTACATAATTATCACGGTTTTGGCTGACGTGGCGTCCGCGCATTGCGTCGTGAGAAACGTCAGATTCGTCAATAAGTGAGGCGAATCCACAGCAAATTCGCCTATAAGGCTGACAAATTTCAACAGGTTGGCGAATCCAACCCGAATTTACCACCTGGTTTGGCGAATCCGTTTGTAATATTGTGAATTTAGCAAAGGAAAATATAGTACATAATAGTCAAAACATTATTTTATCCATGCATACAAAATCATAATGCAATACATATATATGACGGAGGGTGCAAAAGTCCAAAAAATATGGTTAATCGGATAAGTTGCAAAAATCCAAAAAATAATCTTGCAAAAAGACCGGTATGCTCTTTGTCGTGCGCGCGGGGGAAATCCATCTATTTGCACTTCGAAGAGCCCAAATGGCTTGGTCTCCTGCGCGGGAGCCCAACTCTCTTCTCAACTATTTTTACTAATACAACAACTACTAAATGTATATAAACACTTAAAAGGTTTGTGATCTAACCAATGTTGGACTGAAGCTTTTGAAATACATATTTTCCAACAAATGACATAACACTTAAAAGATTCTTGGATGCAATAAGAGCTAGAATTGCAAACAAATGTCCAAACAAATCTCGTTGACCATGCACTAAACTCCCTCTATAAATACCAACCCTTCAAACACAATTTTGCAATATTTATTTCTTATGCATTTTTAGGAAAAAAAAAATATGAGTTGGGAAGACATTTTTTTTATAATGGTTCTGTGAGCAAAAAAAAAATCTGATATTAAAGGAGTTGCATTTTTCAGTGACAACAATGCAGAATTTGTTATAATTGGGGTTGTCTATGTCATTCTCTAATTTGCATGATGCAATTTTTTCTCATTTTAATAGGAGCGTAGAGTGAAAAAATATAAGACTACAGTATCTTTCATAAATGAGTTTATTAAATATCATCATGTTACGATATCAAATGACTTCCAGGTTCAGCAAATATTTTGTTTATATGAGGCTTATGAAAAAAATCTCAGTTGTTGGTCTTGGTAACCAATACCCAAGAGGGGGGGTGAATTGGGTATTTTAGAAATTATTCCAATTTCAACAAATGTTGCATTTTCATGCAATTAACGTTACTATGCAGCGGAATAAAATAATTAAAGATGTAATATAANCTTGATATTCATGCATATACACATATAGACACAAATATATCCAACAGTTAATCCATCAAGCACATATAGAGAGTTATTGGATATGTTCTCAAAAGGATGTTTCTCATTTATGATTGTATGATGTATAAGCTATATGATTACCCTCAAGTTCAATCATACAAGATCAAATGTATTCTATTTAGCATATAACATCCTTTTGTATTCTAATTGTCATTATCTATTTGTTGTGTTCTTTTTGCCACCATCAAGATATAGAAAAACTAGGGAAACCTAGTTCTACAAATATAAGCATAGACAATTAGAGCATATTGTATTTGTCATCATCAAAACATATTGTATTAAACAATTGGAACAACTAGGGAAACCTAGTTCCACATCAGTGTCATTGAATTGTTTGTCAACTTCGAGAAGATTGTTCCTAATGTTGACAATCAAGGTGGTCTATGTTCAAATCTAGTATACCAGGAATACGTTGAACTCACATTACTATTGGATGAGATGTTCACAAATGAAGATGACGATGCCAATTGGAGTGAGTATGAAAGTGATATGTCTGAAGACGGTGGAACTAACGATGATTCAGGTACTATTATTATCCACGTCATTGCAATAATTGAAGTCTTTATTATAATTATTCATTTTCAATTAATAGTTCTATAACTATATAGACTAACAGAGATGTAAAGTATGCTCTACACTCGCCTCGTGGAGAAGATCTTGTGTATCAGAAAAATAAATATTTGTTAGCTAATAGTTAAATTTATTTGGTTATTAAATTTAACTATTAGTTTTTCTAAAATTATCCACATCATTGCAATAAATTTTTAATATCTATGTTTATGATAGTTATTAATTTTAAATTAATAATTCCATAACTATATAGACTAACAGAGATGCAAAGTATGCTTTACATAATGGCCTATCAAGTACAACAAGTACCGTCGAAACCCAACTATACGACCCAATCGCCTCCAAATTACGAAGTAACACCAAGTACTTCGAACGAAATCAATCATCATGCTTGCACAAAACAAAATGTCTGCACACAAACGCAAGATATATCCGCGAGCATGCCACTGTAGTATTTGCTACATGTCATGTTTATCAATATCATCGCAGATATCAGTGCCAAAATAATCACATAGCCACACCATAGATATGAAAGATAATTTCATATCACGTGGACTAGAAATCCTTCCAAGTGTTTTTTTTTAAGGATGGTCCCACGAATATTGTCTTAGGTCCATTACAACTTCACCCTCACACCGAAGGCATCTTTCAATGTCACCGCACACTCGTCTTGAGCTGGATAAAATGTATGCGTCTTTGGTCTCTAACGCTCTACAAGCGCAAAAATAAGCTCCTGATTGATTAGCATATTAGGCATTAAAGCTACTTGATATAAACTAGCATTTTTTAGATAGGGACGTATCAAAAGATTCAGTCGCTCAATGTTTCTGTGTCTAGTTTGTAATGCTCGCCCCTCCTATAGTAATAAAATTATTAATAAACAAAAAGTAGGTAGTTACCAATAACTTTTTTTCAAATGTCAAAGTGCACATTTCTGGTACACATGATCCTAATAGTAAGACAAGTGTAAAGTATATTTTGTGTCTCACTTTTTAACAACATACTTAAAAATAATAAATGAATAATAAGTAGTTATCAATAACTTTTTTTGAATGTCAAAGTAAGCGCACGATTCTTGTACACAAGATTCTAATAATAAGGTAAGTGTAGAGCATACTTTGTGTCTTACTTTTTAACAACATACTTAAAAATAATAAACGAATAACAGGTATTTATCACTAACTTTTTAAAATGTCAAAGTAAGCGCATGTTTTTGGCACATAGGATCATAATAGTAAGACAAGTGTAAAGCATATTTCGTGTCTCACTTTTTAACAGCATACTTCAAAATAATAAAAAATAAAATGTAACATTAATAATATTATGTTTAAATACAAACCTCTGTTAGAATTTTATCAATTACATCATGTCAGATTACTAAGGATTAAGGGACTGCAAAATACCTATATCCATGATTGATGACCGCGAAACCTTTGCAGCGATTGAGCGCGAACGAGAGCGGTGGTTCCATGGCCTTCCTCAACCAAACCTCCTTAGTTCCTCAATGAAACCTTCTGTTTCTCTTCAGATGGGGAGAAGTGAAACGGTTTCTGATTTGGTGTATTGGAGACCATAATCGTTCCTACGTATTTAAGCTCACTAGGGTTCCCATTATCCCCTGATGGGCCAATACTGGCATCTACCCATTTGGGCCCACATTCGTTTTTCTTTAAGTCTAACAGGCTTTTAACCAAATAATTAGATCACCAAATTAAGCCATTTATGATAAATAGCTAATATAATCGTTAATGAATATGAGCCCACAAATATTGGAAATATAAATTTCCAACAATCTCCCACTTGGGCTACATATCGTTATTTAAACAATTATATCACAAGTTCTTTAGACGCGCATCCGAATGCTATTTATCTTTAGACTTTCTTTAACAATCAGGTCCATCTCATGTATCGATAATGGAATTACTGCAGCTTTTGTCACCAGAAATTGTGACTAAACCACAATGATCACCATATCAATACACTTAATGACATAGATCAAATGTGGATGAGTAACATGGAAATTAAATGCAATGCAATCTCAATCATATATATTTCCAACTAGTCATTCTTTAATCTTTAGTGAGATCAATCTAAAGTCCTTAAATGCAATGAATCATTGCATATACAAAACATAAGCGAGTTCAAAATTGAATCATAAACCATCAACTTTATTATTCATAAAATCCAAAATTAGAACATAAAAGGACTTCCACTAAACTAAGGTATCCTCATGAATAACACCCATATGAGCAGTATGCTCATGAAAAACCTTAGGTGTCAAACCCTTAGTAAATGGATCAGCTAGGATAAAAAAATTAGTCCCTATATGTTCTATAGAAATCTGTCTATTCTGAACTCTTTCTTTAACAACTAGGAACTGGATGTCAATAAACTTCGACTTCGTTGCACTCCTGTTATTAGAATAAAGGACTGACGAGTTATTGTCACAATAAAACCTTAGTGGCCGGTCAATGCTATCAACCACACGCAAATTAGTGACAAAATTTCATAGCCATATTCTGTGGTTGGATGCCTCATAGCAAGCTATAAACTCCATGACCATAGTTGAAGAAGCTATAAATGTCTGTTTATCAGACTTCCATGAGATAGCTCCTGCCAACATATGAATGTACCCTGATTTGGAGCGTCTGCTATCTTGGCATCCCATAAAATCAGAGTTGGAGTATCCGATGGTCTCTAAATTTTTTGATCTCTGATAAGTGAGCAAGTGATCTTTTGTTCTCTTCAAATAACTGATAAGTGCCCAATTTACGCAATTTCCAACTATTAAAATGGCACTTATTCGCTTATGTTTTAAAGAATTATTTAACTTAAATCCCCATTTTTGTGTAGGTTTATAATATATTTTGTAAGAGGGATGCAAGCAGATTAATTGAGAAGAATCCCATAAAGAATGGAGCAAAAGGACAAAAGTGAAAAAGAGCTTACAAGAGGAAATTAATGAAGGACCGCTCAGCGATAAACAAAGAATCGCTCAGCATATAAGGACACGACCGCTCAGTGATTGAACCCTGGCCGCTCAGCGATTGTACCACCCAAGCCACTTGCAGCCGCCGCATTAATTACGCCAGTTGGAGCCAGCTTGGACTGCGGCGCCACCCTACAAAAAGCTGCCGGCGCATTTATTAAGCCGCATAAAATGATTACACCGCTCAGCTATTTTGCACAGCCGCTCAGTGATAAAGCCCTAATCGCTCAGCGGTGGTACCTGTACCGCTGAGCGAAGCCACCCAAACTTTGCCTATAAATAGGAGGCCGAGGCATTCATTCAAAGCATCCTTTTCCACTTCAAGAATACACTTCTTTCTTAAATTTCTTGTACTTTAAAGCCTCGTTTAGTTTAGCAACAAAGAGGAGGCCAGTGAAGGAGCCAGGAGATCGAAGAAGCTCGGCGAAGCCGCTGTCATGATAGCGTGATAACGTGTCATGGTAAGCGTTCAAACCTTGCCTCTGAGATTCTCTTGTAAGATGGATTTGTAATCCTCTTGTTGTTGAGATTTTGATGAACATTGTAGTATGATTGTATCCATGTACTTTTGCATATGAATTATCCATTTTCTTATGATTTGCTTGAATGATTTTATGCTTAATGTTAGCTTTTGTTTAGTGTTTTGATTCTTAATTTGAGACTTATTTGTATGGACGAAAGTTATATTAATTAAGTCGTAACCAAGTTAAAATCAATATTGCTATGCTAAGCTAGATTCTAGACTTGAACGTTGTGAACGATAGTTACAATTATTAGAGTCGGATCTAAATCATTTTATCTAATCTTGTTGCCGTAACTGGAATAAAGGTTAGCCGTGTTAACATTTGGAATAACGCTGGCGTAAGTTAAGCTTGTGTGCGAAAGCGACAGTTTAACAGAGGAAACCTGTGATCTTTTCATGTGCAAACGCAATGAACAAGTTAAGAACTGGTGGCGGGCAATCAATGAAATGATAGTTCTGTGTAATAAGTAACTGGATGCATAAAACTATGATATGATTCAATTCCCAACAAGCTTCCGGATCTACCTCTGATTTGTTGCCTATTTACTTTTATGTTGTTTATTTATTTACTTACTTAAATATCAAAACAACTTTACCAATCCTTCACTTTATTGTTTAATTAACTAAACTCAAAAAATGTATTTTTGCAACTCTCTGTGGATTCGACTATACCTGACTATACTGCAATTGGATCCCTTGTGGATCTGAAAGCCGTAAAGAATGATATATTATTTTGAAACGACTGAAAGTTCAAATTAAGCGTCTGACAAACGCCTTGAACAAACACGTACATTTGGCTTTCATCAATAACGCATCACACGTTTGGCCACTTTCTAGTGCTGTATAATAGGATTGCTCAAGAATCTTCCCAAAACTCCCACTATAAATGCTATGTCAGGACGAGTACAAACTTGAGCATACATTAGACTCCCTACCGCTGATGCATAAGGAATCTTCTGCATGTCTTTTCTTTCAAGATCATTATTGGGGCATTGTTTGAGACTAAATTTGTCTCCTTTAGCAACAGGTGTGTCTCCTGGTTTACTATCTTTCATGCCGAATCTATTTAAGACTTTATCGATATAGTTCTTTTGTGACAACTTAATGATACATTGAGAGCGATCTCTTAGTATCTGATTACCTAATACAAAATATGTGTCCCCAAGATCTTTCATCTCAAAATTTTTCGTTAGAAATCTTTTGGTTTCATGCAATAAGCCTATATCGCTGCTAGCAAGCAGAATATCATCGACATATAATACCAGGAAGATGTATTTACTCCTACTGTACTTGTGATATACACAATCATCAACGACATTTGCCTCAAAACCGCACGAGGTAATGACTTGATGGAACTTGTGATTCCATTGACGGGAAGCTTGATTGAGACCATAGATGGATTTCTTTAGCTTACATACCATAGACTTTGGATCACCTGACACAAAGTTTTCTGGTTGTGCCATGTAAATCGTTTCATCAATGTTTCCATTTAGAAACACAGTCTTGACATCCATCTGATGTAACTCCAAATCAAAATGAGCTATCAGTGCCATTATTGTCCTAAAAGAGTCTTTCGAGGATACCGGAGAGAAAGTCTCTTTATAGTCAATGCCTTTCTTTTGAGTAAATCTTTTAGCAACAAGACGAGCTTTATATCTCTTGACATTGCCATTTGAGTCTCTCTTGGTCTTAAATATCCATTTACAACCAATGGGTTTCACACCTTCAGGCAATTCGACAAGATCCCAAACGTCATTGTCTTTCATAGATTTCAACTCATCCTTCATGGCATCAATCCACTTATGAGAGTTCGAACAGCTCATAGCTTGACAGAAGTTGATAGGATCATCCTTTGTTAAACCAATGTCATCCTCATGTTCTTGGAAAAAAGATAATGTAATCGTTTGATATCGCACTTCTCCTCTCTTGTGGATCTTTTTGAGGTGGTTGAGTTTTTTCTATAGGTGGTGCTTAAGGAAGAACCTCATTAATGTTGTCTTGTTCTGGAATAATGTTAGGATTGTCTAACATTGGAGTTGTTTCTTGAACAATGACAGGTACAATGACTTCATCACTGTCAATAACAGGTTCATCTTGAAAGACAACATTCCTTATGTTTCCTTCCCCTTCAAACTCAACATCCTCAAGAAATCTTGCATTTCCCGTTTGAAAAATGATCTGGATGTGGGATTGTAAAACTTATACCCCCGAGAGCGTTTAGCATAACCAACAAAATAGCAACTAACCGTTGTTGCATCCAGTTTTCTTCCATGTGGCCTATAAGGCCGTGCCTTCGCTAGACAACCCCAAATGTGCAAGTTCCTTATGCTAGGCTTTTTGCCAGTCCATAGCTCATAAGGGGTTTTGGTTATTGCCTTGCTTGGTACTCTATTAAGGATATAAACTACAGTCTTTAAGACTTCTCCCCAAAGTGACTCTGGTAATGAAGAATGACTAATCATACTCCTTACCATATCCTTAAGAGTTCAGTTTCGTCGCTCTGCAACACTGTTCATGCTGGATTTGCTCGGCATAGTGTATTACGGAACGATTCCACGCTCATTGAGGAAAAGAGCTAAGGATCCCGAACGTTGTTCTCCTGATCCATCATATCTGCCATAGTATTTACCACCACGATCAGATTTGACAACCTTAATTTTCTTTCCAAGTTGAAGTTCTACTTCAGCCTTGAAAGACTTAAAAAACGTCTAGCGATTGAGACTTATCTCCACAGAGTCTATCCAGGTCTTAAAACTCGTCCCATTCAGCATTGGGATATTGTTCACTATTGTTTACTTGAGCAGAAATATTGACAGCACTAGCAACAGAAACTGAATCGAGAACAAAAGCAACAAAACATATTCACATAAATTAAACATATCATTAAAAATAAGACATGAGAAATTCTTTAGAACAGGGAATCCATCACAAGATACCTAGTACAACATTAATTCCTAGTCTTTGGACAGAGAAATTAACTGTAAGTGATATTCTCAGCGCAATGATCAAATGTTGACAATAATTTCTGTCAAACAACTGCCTTTCTTTGGACCGACTATTGTTCACATGAAAAAGAACTTTATAATTGTCACACATTTATCATCACAGGTATGTCATTATTTGGTCAAACTGTGTCTTCCTTTGGGATGAGCACAATTCACATAAATAAATGTATACAATCATCCATATAATTTCAATTAAGCTAATTTACATAACAGAGGTTACTTTGACAACATGCTATTTCAATCAACTCAATTAAAAATTATTAGAATAAATATTAAAACCAATCATGAAAATACCATTAAATATGGATCTTATGATTATCACAAGTGTTGATATAATTCGGTCAAATATTGATCTTCCTTTGGTCTGACCAATATTCAAATGAGTCACACAATCACTGTTTCCTTACGTTTCAAAACAAACCAACTTTAACAATAGAGGCTACTTTGGTAGCATATTGTCTCAGTCAATTCAGCTCAAAACTAATTTCTTTATAAATAATTGAATCCAAATCACACAAGAGGATTCAAAGTATCATAAAAATTGTCAAAATATCCTGTCAAATATTTAGCCTTTCTTTGGACTAACTAAATATTCATATGGAAACATGAGAATTTGCAACCTATTTATTACCACATATATTTTCTATAAATTGGCTAAACAATAATCTTCCTTTCGGCCGATTAATGCTCGCATAATTAATAGAAAATAAGTTGATTGTTTAATGTTCATTATTTGGCCAAATAATAAACTTCTTTTGGGTCGATTATTATTCGCATAAATAACAAACATTAATTAATCCTTTCGCTTACCCAAATTACCTCAAAGTTAAACGGTCCAATATTTCCGAACTCTTTAAATTAATCACCTTTTAAATCAATAGCACTAGTCACAGACTAAACCATAATGTCTGATGTCGGCGTCAATTGATTTTATTAGCCCATATAATATTGTTTGCATTTCTCCAAAATAAAAGAGGGCTCATTCATATTCAAAACAAAACCAAATGTTTTGACAAAAAACCAGAATTGATAGTGGCCCATTCCGAACAATAGCAAAGTCATAATCAGAAAACATAATGGCCCATTGTCCTTTATCAGCCCCATCCAAAACCAATGCCCATTTAGTCTTCCTTAGTAAATGGAAACATTGCTATAATTTTATGGGAGATAAAAGTAAAATTACGTTCTTGTTAGAAAAGGCCCATATAGTTAACCTTCACCAAATCAAGGCAAATAATTAATTGCCCAAATAAATAAATAAATAGATTTGCAGCTCATATGACGGTTAGCCAATAACAACCTTCACCAAATCGAAATTTCATGGCACATATTGGCCCATAATGAATTCTGTTTGCATTCCACCAAAATATTTTTGGCTCATATGTCAAGCTGAACCAATGAAATTGAAATTTGGTAGAATCAATTCAACAAGGTATTCATGTCACTTATCAAAAGCCATACAAAGTATGACATATGTTATTAATGTAAAGACAAAAGACGATGCTTTCCTTAGCTCTTTCAGGGCATAACATACTGATATAATAAGCCATGAATTAGTCATGCCCAAAAATCATGGTATTAATGAATTTCCAAATTAGCAATCAACAATCTTGAATCTCTAATCAAGAGAAAATTGGCAATCAGTAGTTGCTGAAGCAAAATGGCATATATATAGCAAATTGGTATCATAAACAGCAAGCTAGCATGGGCCAATAAAAAAAATCACGCAAATAAAAAATCAAAAGCAATTTACGTGATTACAATTTGACAAAAAATAAACAGCAATGACATAATAGCAATCAGTGGCCATAAAAGGAAGGAATATATATAGCATATATTCAGAAAATTAGAATAACAATCAGTGGGCATATATGCAGCATTTACGGAATCACAAATGATAATGGGCATATTCTTGCAATTTTTTCAGAATCATAAACAGGGAAAAAAATCAAAAATTAACAAAACCAAAGAAGGAAACAGCACCCCCCACGATAAGCCTCTGTCGCCGAAGAGTGTTGCTGCTGCTGGGAAGGTGGTGCAAAGAGCGGCGAGTATCACGGCAGCAACCCCAAAGCGCGGCGCCAGCCACAGGGTGGTTACTGCGCAAATCGCGGCAGCAAGCTCGCGCCTTCCCTGTACGCAAACGCTGCCAGCAGCAAGAACCACCGCCAACACCACACGGCCAGCGCAGCGCAGCACATCACAACATGAAGGCTTCCTCGCCCTCTGCAGCAGCGGCGGCGCCGAGAGCAGCAACTCCCTTTACCCACCCCGCCATACGCCGCCTCGCAAGTTGTGGCGGTGAGAAGCGGTCATCCGCGACGCCGTCACCTTCACGGAGCAAGCTGGCTGCGAGACCGTCACCGCCGTGGAGGTGAGCCTCTACGGTTTCGGCGGCTGAAAATTGGGGGCAAGTGTTTGCTGTTTCTTTATCCAATTGCAAAAATATATATGTAAACGAAACCTGTGCTGAATTGGGATTAAAAAATAAAATTCTCAAATTTGCAATTTTAGGGTTCATAAAATTTGAAAAATTGAATAACCAAATTATCAAAATACGATAACGCAGCGGAAACTAAAACACAAATATCAAAATTTCAAATTATCCATAACACAAATTCTAATAACCTGACAATGATGGGTGGCTCTNTGTTTGCTGTTTCTTTATCCAATTGCAAAAATATATATGTAAACGAAACCTGTGCTGAATTGGGATTAAAAAATAAAATTCCCAGATTTGCAATTTTAGGGTTCATAAAATTTGAAAAATTGAATAACCAAATTATCAAAATACGATAACGCAGCGGAAACTAAAGCACAAATATCAAATTTTCAAATTATCCATAACACAAATTCTAATAACCTGACAATGATGGGTGGCTCTAATATCACTTGTTAGAATTTTATCAATTACATCATGTCAGATTACTAAGGATTAAGGGACTGTAAAATACCTGTATCCATGATTGATGACCGTGAAACCTTTGCAGCGATTGAGCGCGAACGAGAGCGGTGGTTCCATGGTCTTCCTCAACCAAACCTCGTTAGTTCCTCAATGGGACCTTCTATTTCTCTTCAGATGGGGAGAAGTGAAACGGTTTCTGATTTGGCCAATACTGGCATCTACCCATTTAGGCCCACATTTGTTTTTCTTTAAGTCTAACAGACTTTTAACCAAATAATTAGATCACCAAATTAAGCCATTTATGATAAATAGCTAATATAATCGTTAACGAATATGAGCCCACAAATATTAGAAATATAAATTTCCAACAACCTCATTATGTTGAATAACTATTTCTGATATATGTAACACAGAGTTCAAAGTATCATCCACCTTTTGATCCCTCACCACATTTACTATTCTTTTTAGACACACTACACACTAACATTGCATTTTTTTTCTTAATACTACGGAGAAGAAGGGAGGTGAAGAAGAAGTAAAATGACAATTAGAAGAGAATTGAGCGGATATATATAGGCTGCGGGGTTGGGGCGCAGTCAACGAGACCGAGGGTGCTAAAATTGCCACCCAAGGTATCAAATTTAGGCCCCTCGGAACCCTCCTACCCTATCCCTATCTCGGAACCATCATGTCCTGTCTTTGTCGGCCTGTCAACCTGAAATCGGCGAAATCGACACTAACGGTGTTGATTTCAAGCCCGACAAGATTTTTTTTTAATTTCAGAAATTTCTAAAATCACCCGTAGTTATAATTTCATATTTAAAATTCATACAATTGTAAAATCTTATTTCAACCCATGTTTGTGTATTACCCATTTTTTGGACTTTTTATCTCTTTTTCCCCTACTGTTCAAAGAAATTACCAAATTACCCTTATTTTCAAACTTTTTACCATACTACCACGGTTTGGGCTGACGGGGCATCCGCGGACCGCGTGACATGCCACACAGGATTCGCCAACGAGGTTGGCGAATTTGACCTGAATTCGCCTATGCGCTTGGCGAATCCTTCACAAAAAAAAAAACACCATTTGCACTAAATTCGCCAACGGCGAATTCAACACGAATTCACCTGCCTCGTTGGCGAATTCAACTTACCGTACCCTGTTTACTTGCCTACCCTTCCCCATCCCACACCGCTCCTCACGTCACCATGCGAAAAACATGGCTTTGTAGGTAAGCTGCAAAAATTCAAAAAATAATATTGCAAAAAGGCCAGGAAGCTCTTTATCGTGCGCGGGGGGAATCCATCGATTTGGACTTTGAAGGGCCCAAACGACTTGGACTTATGCGCGCGAGCCTAACTCCTTTCTCAACTCTTTTTACTAATACAACAACTCTAAAGATATATAAACACTTAAAAGGTTTGTGAGCTAACCAATGTGGGACTAGAGCTTTTTGAAATACATAAGCTTTGTTCTACTTCTCCCAAATACATAAGCTTTTGAAATACATAAGCTTTGTTCTACTTCTCCCAAATACATTATAAATTGGTATTTATACAACCAAATTCTACAAATAAATATATGAATGTATGAATTAAAAAGGACATCTCAAACTCAACCTTAAAGTTGGAAACATATGTTGAAAATTCTGACCATAGTGTCAAAACCAAATTTATTCTCCAACCAAAACCCCAAACCAAGTCTTGCCAATAATTTTCTTTTAAGCCTAAAATCTTATCCTAGCTAAAACGGATTTTTAATTAATTTGATACAAAAATCAAGTTGAACCTAAAATTGTTTATGGACTGATGTAACATATGTTTTCGTATTCAATTTTTGACATATCAAACGTTAACCAATTTTATAATATTTATAACATGTTAAATAGTTAAGATAGAAAGTTACTGATTTCTAAAGGTCCTTGAGTATTTTTAAAATTTCATGCAAGTTGTTATTTGGGCGAAAATTTGTGTAAAATTTACAATAACCTATAATTTTGTAAGATGGTTAAGTTCAAAGAAGTCTAACAACTTTCTAAAATACTTGTTTTACCGCTTTTACGTGTTACCAAACATAATTTCAAAAATTAACTAGTTTAAGTACATGTGAAGTATTGACAACACATTAGTCTTTAAATTAAATATATGTCATAAAAGGAAAAGCTTTCAAGAGTATAAAATATAAATATAAGAACATTAAAAAAAAATAACAATAAGAGCTTGGTTAGCTCTAGTGCCATAAGCTTTGTATTTCACAAAACTCTAGTCCCACATTGGTTAGCTCACAAACCTTTTTAAGTATTTATATATTTTTAGTAGTTGTTGTATTGGTAAAAAGAGTTGAGAAAGGAGTTAGGCTCGTTGGCGAATAGACGAATTCAGGTCAAATTTGCCAATCTCGTAGGCGAATCCTGTGTGGCATGTCACGCGGTCTACAGATGTCCCGTTAGCCCAAACCATGGTATTTAGATAAATAGTTTGAAAATGAGAGTAATTTAGTAATTTCTTTGAACATGGATGGCAAAAGAGAAAAAAAATCCCATTTTTATATGCAATCCCCAAATTAGAATCTTAAGATCAAACACACCAATAATTACAAGCCCCAATTTTTTTCCTTTCAAATCCTCAAACTGTGAGTACAAAAGTTGAAGGCCCAAATTATGTGAATCACTCCCAAACTAAAGCAGCTCACCTTGGTTGTCTTCATCAACCCTGCAGCGGCAGCACCCACGACCCCTGCCCTCAAGGAAAGGCTCCAACAACTCATCAACAAATAATAAGTAATTCGGGTTGTAGCTAGTCACTTTGTTGATTGGTAGGTTGGTCATTATTTTATTGTCGGGGCTCGTGCGGTGCGTTGGGGCTTGTTGGAGGCTATGGTGATTAGGTTGCTATGGTGGTGATAGGTTATGGAGATTGATGTTGGTGGCGGGGTGGAAGGAGAATGGGGTGAGGGAGGAAGGAGAAATGGGACAAGGGTAATTTGAAAATTACAGTGTTAACTATTTAACTGTTACGTCATTCTTTTTAATGGAGAAAATTGATAGAGATCAAGGTGAGAAGCATTTTAAAATATCACAAATTGACATTTTATTTTTTTAAGGGTCTAATTGACACTTAAATTTTGGGGACTTAGTTAGTACTTATTCCTTTTTATTTTGAAAAAAAAACCAATAAAAATTGTAATTACTTTTTAAATTAAAAAGTAATGGCTAACAAAGATTTAAAGAAATTTGAGACTAAGTTAGTTATTTTCAAAAAAAATACATTTTTTTCTTGATTTCTTTGTTTTCTCTCTATTCTCTTTTCTTTTATTTTCTTTCTACTAATCTTCACTTACCATTTCTACAGAACATAAGAAAAAGGCAAAACGAGGATTTTTATTTTACTTTTCTCCTTACCTTTATTTATCTTTCATTGTCAATCCTTAAGTTCTATTTTTTACGTTACCAGTGGTTAACCAATTTGGTCGTTTGTCAGATTTGTGTCACACCTACTAACAAAATTAGCATACATGATATCAAGAACAGAGAAGGAACATCATTTAATTCTCCTCTAACCCTTAACCTGTCATTAACATTTCCTCCACCACTTTATCCGCCTTTTTCAACTCAAACCTCTGTTATGACTTAGATGTGATAGTTCACAACCGGAGTAATGAAGTAGGGTTTGAGATTGACTCAACAACTCTAAATCGCCATATTTCTTTCTCTCTTGTTTGTCATTTGTAAAATACGTTCTAAGGTGCATGAGTTTTATTTTAAAGAGAAAGGAAAGAAAAGAAAATGTTTTGAGAAACTTAATTATGATTTTGATATATAAAAATTATGACTCCTCCTTAAAATCTTTCCTTTCATTTCCTTCTTGATCAAAACAAAACACATAGGCACGCCCTAAAGGTCCAAGAATGGGAGAACTTCTCCCCTATGAACATCTTGGACTACGGAGAATCTGAAGATTACAGCCACAAGCGAACAGGAATTTGTAATATTTTCAAGATAAAAATCCTGTAGAATTCATGTTACAAAGTTTGCTCATGGGCTAACTCTACGGTATGCAGTTTCAACTGATATGTGCATCTAACAACCACATGGCTTAAGAATTAAGCCTAAAATATATCATCACCCTATAGAATTCTTATCTAATAACGGACTGACCCAAAAACAAGCTATACACTACAAATTATCCTTTTGTTAGAAACTTGACAATCATTATCCTCTGCATATATTACTACCCCAGGAATTCATTTCATTTTTTATATACAAGGTTGTTCCACCTTCAGGTATATAATCCGTCAGACAAAAAAAATCCCATTTAGCTCTACCAGATATTCATATAACTTTACTTGCTTCTGCGGCATCAACTTTTTGTTCTGCAGATTCAAAATTTTCCTCACTGTGGTTCTCTTCAGCATGGTCACCCCCATCATCATCATTTTCCATGTCACCACCAGAGCCATACTTGTCATCAGCATCCTTGTCATCAATGGTGTGGATTGCCTTCTCGTCATCATCAACATTGTCTGTGTCACCATCACCATCACCATCACAGTCACCACCAGAGCAAAAATCCTTGTTTTCATCAATGGCATGGAGTGGCTTCCTCAAAGTTACTCCCTTCATACTTTCTAGTTCATCAGGTGCTTCCAAACCAGAGAATTCTGGCTCCACCTTTTGAGCAGCTTCAAATTTGGGAACTGATGATGGTTTACTTTCTAATATTGCAGAACAATCAGACATCGATCCATCTACCACAGCAGAATTAGCTGACAGCCTGATGCGAGAACTAACATTTGAAGGTATATGGCTGCAAATGTTAGGCTTTCCCGGTATATCAACCCACCTGTCATCAATCCAATCTCGGGAAATCCGAATGTTCTTCTTCTCAATCATTAGGAACCTCTCTTCACCTACAGAGAAAATCATATTACCAACCACAATACTGATGTCTAACCCAAAAAAACATGATTCACAAACTTTTGGACTGTTCATCCATGTACCAGTGAACTATAGCACAAAATAAAAAAAAATAAAAAAAATAAAAAATAAAAAGATACACGTAAACTGCATCCTACCAGGGGTATAAATTTGCAGAGTTCCAACTCCAGAAACATCAACTGCAGTTATAACACCTTCCCACCATCCGTCACTCCACCAGGCATCTACTGGCGCTCCAATCTCAAAAGTACGATCGGTAGCATCTTTAAGAGGGGGTGGTCGCACTGTTAAGCGTCCTGAACACCGCATACCCAGTTTGTCAGGAGCTGCTACTCTAGATGCAGGGACCCATTCCTACATGAATTAACATCAGTTCTGAGAACCATACTCCTCCCATATCTTCAACATATAAGAATAGGTAAGACTATAAATAAGTTCATGGCATTAATGAGCTCAACTAGTGAGATAATTGGACTTCTAATCCCAAAAACCATCCCTACCATTGTTTCAACCATACAAAATCACCCAGCCAATAACGAGAGACATAGAGAGAGAAGAAAAGACATTGCATACCTCTAGCTTCTCTACTTCATCTACATCCAGCAAATCATCATACTGGACCTTCAGCTTCCTCTGAGACACATTCAAGATTTTACACCTGAACCAGCATCCTCTTATGCCACTATCTTGACAGAGAACCTCTATCTTTTCATCGACATTAAAAGACGGCTGATACTGAGGCTTAGGTCCAATGACCTTTATACCCATAGTTTTTCTTGATAGTTTTAATTTCAAGCTTGGGTATTTTGGTTCACATTTTGTCATCTCATTTACAGGAGCAGAGTTTTGTAGACCAAAAGAACCATTTTCAAGTACTTGATAACCCTTAGAACTTTTATTCCTCTTACTGCACTGTGTAGGATCATAATGAGTGAAGTCCTCATCATCTTCCATGTTCAATTTATGACTCTTAGCCTTTCTCTTGGAGAGAATGGGACTATTCAAACAAGAAAGCACAGACTGGTTACAATATCCACGCAACTTAGTAAGTGTGAAGGGCTTAAGCTTATTGTTTTTAAGCTGCCTGAAGCATATATGGATCTCTGATAGAGGGGTATGTAGCATGGCAGCCACGCATTTCTCATAATGCATAGGGGTCAAAACTGTTGCAGGACCATTGACACACTCAGCACTTATCACCTGAACATGAGGTGTTATGAAAACCTCTCCCTCTTGCAGATCCAGCTGTGGAATCACATGCTTAACTTCCTGACCATGGTGAAACCACCGTACCTTAACTTTTTTTTGTCTTTTCTTGTCTTCATACATATCTTCCAAGTAAGCAAGATAGTGGCTTTCTTCTTCAGCCATGATATATACAAATGAATGAACCTGAAAATAGGAAGAAAAATCTTGAGAATGTGAAATCTTACCCCCCCTGCCCCTGCCAAAAAATGTGAATGATACAAGTATGTGAGCAATAGTTGAGACATATGACAAAAAGTAACTTCCTCACATTAATGGTTGTCCCATTCCTTAAAAACCCTGGGTAGTGCTTCAGCTGTTTAGTACAAAACCAAGCAATGCCTGACCATTCAATATCAGAACTTTGAAATTTCAATTTCCTTGAAATCTGCAGTACAGAGAAAGGAAAGAGAATTAATCATATAAAGATACAAAGGAAGTTATAGACAGACAAATTTAATTAGTCGTCAGTTCTATACCATTTTATCAGGTAAATTTTTTTTATTGGCACTATTTCCAGCTGTTAACTTGAGAGATTCTAAAGCTTGGGCTGAATCATCCAGCTGCAAACCTGTCACACAAATATTGGGGTTGCTTAGAATCTCTCTCCATATATAAAGGGAAAAAAGCTGTTCAACAAGGATTGGTAGATCCTCCTGTAGTAAAATAAGGGGCAAGGCATACAATAAAAATATTCATAAGACTACAAGATACAGGACAATCAGTAAGGGGAAAGGCACTAAGATATTGGCATTGAACAGCAATTCAGTTGTAATGTCGGTTAGTCTTAAGCCCCATCTCATAAAAACTTTGAAATATTGGTCTTCTCCAGTAATTGTACCAACATATATACACTTCATGCTATAACTTACTATGAGACGTGCAATTAAGTTTTAGGAACAACCAGTATAGTTAATTTATTAGCGGTGTATATGGGGGTGAGCCTTGTATGATTGCTGCCTTGCTACCTTGTGACATGGAGGTCACAGATTCAAATCCTGAAAGTAGCCTCTCTGCTTACTTGCGGGTAAAGGTGTGTGCATCTAACCCCCTAAATGAGAGCCTCATGCACTGAGCCACCCCTTTTAGTAGCAGTATATTTCAAGTATAATAGGATCAAATCACAATCTTCACCAATAGAAAATCCTCATATATCATTACTTTTTGAAACTAAAATTTATTTCTAAATGACTCCGGAATGCAACAAGGTAAGGCCAAACCAGCATGAAGTATCAAGTTCATTATATAACATCAATAATTTTTTGTAATGCCAAATTGTTCAATGGGGCTAGGAAGCAGACAGGACATCAATTAGTCAAGTCAATATATTAATTGTCTTAATAGACACCACATAACTCAAGACAAAAAAATTCTTACCAAGTTATCACAGGATACCTTGTCAAATCTTTCTTATGATGTCCAATTAATTCAGTCTCTAACCCAGAATAAAAGAGGAAAGCAAAAAAGGGTTCAGACCATTTTGGGGCTTGGGGAGCATCAGATTTATGCACCCACACACACATAAGCAAAGAGCCTGCTTTCCACAACCAAAAGCATGGTCACAGGGCAAAAACCTTATCAAAAGATACTTATCACAACTTTCTTGCCATGTCAAATTAATTCATACTCTAAACCAAATGAAAATAGGGAGAAAGGGGGGAACTGTGCACAAGGATCATCACATTACACATCCGTGTCCATATTAGCATAGATTTCTAAACCTAGAACCTATGGTCACAAGGCTGCAGCATCCATTACCATTGCACTAAGGCCCCAAAGAAAATAAAATAAGAAAAAACAAATTGAAAGGTATTTGATGGAAAATTGCAAATCAATCAGCAGAACTGATCACACCAAGCTTAATGCTTTAATCTTAAACAAAAAGGAGTACAATAAAAATTGACAGATCCATTGATATAAATTCAGATCACCAAAAATCTCAGATCCAAGCAATGATGGAAAGATAGTGAAATCAATCAACAAATTGAACAATACCCATTTCCTTATACAGCACAAGTCCAGCCACTGAATTCCAGAACCACATCTCTCCCTCACAACTCACTACCCTTTATCAACACGACAGCCTCAACGATATCGAAGAAGCAAAGTAATTCAGTAAAATGGTAAGAAGAACCTGTCAAACTAGCGATATAGTGCCACAGTGTACATTTTTTCCCCCCTTTTTTATTTTTGGGTAAATTGTGCGCGCAGCATCTGGCTAAGAGAGGGAGACAGGTGGCTTGGTTAAGGACGAAACTTTCAATTGGGCTACAGCTCATAACCAGTAATTTGGCACAACGTAATTTGTTGGCGACCCTGCTTCAAGGTAACGCATAAATGGGCTTAACAAAGGCTCAAAATATTAATAAGATACAAAATAGTATTTCCTTATTTCCTCAGGGGAAAAGCTTATATGGGCTTAACAAAGGCTCAATATATTAATAAGATACAAAATAGTATTTTCTTCTGGGCAAAGGTTCTATGGGCAACTTACCCCAATTTTGTAGTCTTACAAGTTTTATAAGTAAACATATTAAATTGCACGCTCTCCCTAGCATGTACCTCATTATGAAGTAGCAAGTTAATTTATGGATGATTCATTGCTTTTTCCCATCTGTAGCGATTTAAAAAATGCCTATTGTATTACATGGTCACGTGACAAGAATGCGAATGTTCTGTTACTTTTGGCCAGAGTTTAGATGAGACTTGATTTTTTTTGGCTGGGCTTAGAAATATACAGGTAAACCTAGCACTGGAATAGTCCGTAGGAATTGTATTCAGTCACCATATGATATATTTTTAGATCTGAGTGGTTTCATATCCTAGAAGCTGATGCTTTTCCTACCTGACCTGCTTCATACAGGTAAATGGCACTGCTTTAAACCATGTCAAAATTAAGACAAAGAATGTGATACAACTCGCTCTTCCTTTCAAACTACATAAAGTTTGTTCCATTCATAGGGCCCTATTACATCTCCAAAAAAGTTTGACTACAATTAAATATTACGTATTCAGTTAAAATACCTCATAAATCATACCCCTCAAAAAAGGGGAAAAAATAGAATAAATATTTGATTGTCAAAATAATGGACAAATTCACTTATTACATTAACAAAAGGACAGGCCAGAAACCTCAATAACGAACTAATCATGGTTACTCTCACATTTATTCACTTTCCAACCATACAAAAGCTACCAAATCTAACACGGTGAGTACTAATCATTCACAACATCTATTTCAAAATTCAAATAGAAAGCATATAATCTTCATAAAATTTCACTTAAAGGATCATAAATAGAACATCAACACCATTTGAAATCAAACCAATTCACTCTATGCCAATCCAACCATCACAAATTTCTAAAATTTTGTTAAGCATCATTATTAGCCATGAATATCACAGCACCACACAAATAATATGTACATAACACAACTTTGAGCTACATGGCCATGACTCGGCATAAGACGTGCATTGTATTTGTAGGCAAGAATGACATAAACAGTATAATTCATACAGCAGGCATGACCAAATTCATTGAAAGGTAACTCATAGGAAGAACACTAATGCAATTAATCGGAAGAAGCCTTCCAACGAGACGGCGGAAGACAAACAACCAAACCTTATCCGACTTGGCAAGCATCATAACCTTCATGATAACAATCCAAGAGCCAGAATACACGCACACCCTAATTTGATTAAGCAAACTTATCCAGCTAACCATGCCCTCAAAACATACGAACCAGTTCCAAAAGCTAATAAAACACATCAAATAGCACACTCAAGTGAAGGTTTACCTTCATGAGGAGGATGGCACGTCGATACCAAACAAGTGAGCCATTCCACGACCTCCCTCCTTGCCCTCCATTTGCACGCATTGATGTAATATAGGGAACCATAATCCTGCAAGAACTGGTCAGGGACAACATACATCATGTGCCTCACGCTCCTCTCAGTCCCAACAACAGCAAGCACCGAATTCCCCGATGCATCCTTCAAGTAGAAGTGAATCACACGGTTCCCACGATCATGGCATATAATTCGCTCCTCCCACGACACAAAAACAGGAGCACCCTCGGCAGCGGACATTCTGGGCAGCAGCAGCAGCAAGACAAAAGCTTCCTTCACCACACCAAACGAGAACCAAACAAACAAACAAAGAGAAAAAGGCACAGCACAGAGGGTTGTTCCTCAACCAACCCCAACTGGGTTAAGGAAAAACCCTAGGACAAAACACCGTTCCCAAAACTCAAACCATTGAAGAATAATAAGAGGAACCAACAACACCCCCAGTAAAACAAAAACAGAAGAAAGAATAAAAAGAAAATCGAAGGCGCAGAGAAAAAGGGTAAGGGATCAAGATTTATCTTGAAGAAAGAAAAGAAAACTCAGGATTGGGAGGGGTGGGGGTGGGGGTGGGGGTGTGCGTTCCAAAGACAGACCAAAACTCTCAATTCAAACAATGAAGTATGGGCCACCACACCAAAGGTTGAAGCCAAAAATAAAACAGCAGAGAGTGTAAAAGAGAAGGGGCGAAAGGGCATTCTTCATTGTAGGGTGTAACCAGGAGCGGTGGGAGGTTCATGTCAAGGAACGAAGCTGGGGTTTACGTGAAGTGTGAGAATGAGAGGAGAGGAGGNGGGTGCTTCTGTGCCCTTGTTATGATTCCATGAATGAATTCCTCCTCATTCCTTCTTTCTAGGATAAAAATAAAATTCACTTAATCCCTCTCAATTTTAAATTTCGGTCATTTTAGTTCCTTTTAAATCTTTTTGACAATTTCGTCTCTTTTAATTCAAAAAATTGATTTTGTTAGTCCCTTAATCCACTTCACTAACAATAACTGCTAACATGATACGTTAATTGTCACATCATCAGGCATTCTTCGATGCGTGAGACATATGAACTCTCAATTTAGTCCGTTCCAAAAAAAATTTGGCCAATTTCGTCCTTCTCAATTTAAAAAATTGGCTTCATTAATCCTTTCGTTCGCTTGACTAATGGTGACTATTGACGTAACGGTTAACATGTTAAGTTACTCTGTTAAGTGCCACATCAGTAAGCATCATTCCATGTGTGAGATTATCACCTTAACCACTCGACTATTGATGTTATTGTTATATTATGATGAATATTATATATATATATATATATATATATATATATTATACTAGAACGGTGTTACTAATAAATAACTCAAAAAAAATTTGTCACTAACAAGCAATCAAGTGTCTTTTAACTAAGCTGTCAATTTTGTTGTGTTATAATATTGCAATCATTATATACTAAATTATGTTACTAATAAATGACTTAAAAAATCAAACTTTTATAAAAAAAGACAAAACAAATTTTTTTTTTAATATGTTTAACATAAATCTAATAAAATTATAATGAAAAAAAACTATTTCGTTAGAAAAAATCATATACATGTAAAAAATCATATATATAAAATAATGTATTAAAAATATATGAAAAATGTATATGTGATTTTTTATAAAATATAGAAAAAAATCATATATATAAAAATTGTATATAAAAAATGATTTTATATATATATATATGATTTTTTTCTTAATGTATACAAAAATTATTTGATTTTTCCTAAACATATATACAATGATTAATATTTAGAAATTAAGAAAATTTAGAAAAAAATTAATATTTGTTAATCATTATATATATCATATAAATCAAAATATTAATTTTAAATCATATATATATAAATAATTTATTTAGTTAGAAAGAAATCATATACACTTAATACCTTATATGTTTTTTTTATTCATATATTTTTTTAACGAATAAAATTTTTCATTAGTTATACTTTATTAGAGTTCTCTTAAGCCTATTAAAATTTTTATTTTTATCATCATTTTTATAAAAGTTTATTTTTTAAGTCATTTATTAATAACCCAAGTCATATATAAAATATATATAATTATAAATAATGGTTGCAATATTATAACACAACAAAATTGGCAGCTTACTTGAAAGATACTTGTTTGCTTAGCTTGGTGTACTAAGTATACCTCCTGTTAGTGACAAAAGTTAGATTTTTTGAGTCATTTATTAGTAACACTGATCAAGTATAAAATATATATAATATATGCAACATTATGTAACGAAGTGTGAAAATTAAAGGAGTTTCCAACAGTAAATGGGCAATAAAAGAGTCTCAGGCCCAAACAAACAAACAACAAAGTATAACAGTGATTTGAGCCCAAATCACAAGTAACACAGTCTCAACGGTTAGTGCAGCGAAAACAGAGCACGTCGAAGCAGCAGCATAGGGAGCTAATCCTCCCGATCACCAACCACCGTGGCCTCCTCCGCGAGCTCACCCGGGGAGGATAAAGGACCACGGCGTGCGGTTGCGCTTTGACCACCGTAGCGGATGGCGTTTCCTACCTGCACGACGGAGCACGATTCAGAGATTGAAGAAATGATGAGAGGAGTTTCAGGGGAAGAAGAAGAAGACTCACAACTCTCATGCCTTTCCCCAAGAGGTAATCCTCCAATTTATTGTTGCTTCTCTTCTCTCTCCCGCTTCTGCGACGATCCGCGATGTGCGGATCCCTTGCCACGTGTTTCCCTTCCTTAACCGATTTCCCCTTTTGTGCTGTACTCTGTTGTTGGATGATCATGTGTCCTTCCCCCATTCCTTCCTTGCCCTCATTGTTTGCATTAATCCCCATTCTGCCCCTGTTATTAGTTGCACATTATATCAATAACACAGGTAGTCTAGTGGTTAAGGCTTTAGTCTCGCACATGGAAGGATGTTTACGTGGAAGGGGTGACATGGCGGTTAATAGAGCAAAGTGACACGTTAATTGCTATGTCAACCGTCACCATTAGTCAAGCAGACAGAAGGACTAACGGATCAAATTTTAAAATTGAAAGGGACAAAATTGGTCAAAAAAATTGGGAGGGGCTAAGTTGACTGAAATCAAAATCGAAAGGGACTAAGTTGGGGGTTTACGTATTTCGCACATGGAAAGATATATATGTGGAAAGAGTGAGGTGACGCTTAACGTGTCACATGGCCCCATTAACCGTCAAGTCAGTGGCCACTGTTAGTTAAGCAAACTAAAGAACTAATGAGACGAATTTTTTAAATTGAGAGACGAAATTGGCTAAAAAAATTTGAAAGAGACTAAATCGACAAAAATCGAAATTGAGAGAGACTAAGTTAGGGTTTACCATTATTTCTGTTTTTCACCATCTCGATTCCTTTTAAGTTACTATATTACACATTTAATACACACTTCAAAAATATTATTAGTCATTTATTTTTTGTTTATCATATATTTTAAAATATTAAATATTATAATTACAATCAATGGTTATTGATGTTTTTTCAATAATTTCTCTATGAAATACGTCAATCAATTCTATAGGTAATTTAAAATTTAAATGGCTAGCTTCTTTTTTTTTGAAACTGCACATATTTTCCTACTCGAATAGCCCATTTCGATCAAGTATTTGAGATCATATAGATTTAAATGGTTGAATTTAGATTGAGTTAAAAAATTTAAAAAGAAATATCACAAAAAAAGTCATACATTTAAAATTCGTAAATTTTTTTAATTTCATAATTATGGCTACATATTTGTATACACTTAAAACTAATCGAACTCATAATAATATCACTTTAATTACTCGTCCAAATATGTGCATAGGCATTTGGCATATTTCTGTTTTTGGTAGCTAACTTGTTCTAGAGGTTCAATGCACAAGTCAACCGAATCAAAACCAAAACCAACACAATGACTATCAATTTGGGAAAGAAATCTTTGCTGGTAACGTATAATGCACTTGCAGCTTCAACTAGCGATGGCAATGGATGGGATGGAGTGGGTTTTACCTCAACCTGCATCTGCCCCGCACTCTATTAACACTAACCTCCACTTGCTTCGTTCTTATCTCCGAGTTTTAAACATTAACTCACATCCGCCACATGGGGTACTCACCCCACCCCATTTTTTAGAACACCTACTGAAATACTATAAAATTTAATCCTCATATAGATTAACATAATCATATAATAAAATACAACAAATGTTAACATTCGACATTGATTAAATATAGAAAGATCTAATAATAATAAAAATTAAATAATAAACAAATAACGATTAACTTTTTAACAAGTCACACAGAAATATCCAAGATACATATAAGTTTCAAATAAATTTCAAGTAACAAAAAAAGTCATTTTTTGTCTCTTGTGCAACTTCCCAACTCTTGAAGTTATCATTCTTCACTATCCACATCGTCTTCCACATCATTAACTAATTGATAATCATCCATAGTAATAGATTTTTCCTTACAAATTAAACATGATAAATTCATTAATAAATCAATTATTGTTATTAGAAAACAAAAATTAACAAAATAGATAAAACATATGAAACGATTTACCTTTGTCCATAGCACTTGACCACAACCAATTTTGACAACGCATCCAAGCTTCTATTGCGTCTTCATGTAGATTAGTACAATGAGGACTAATCAAGTGACCACTCTCACTAAACACGGATTCAGAAGCAACAATGGTCACAGATATAACAAATACATCTCTAGCAATTTTTTGAAGAGTTAGAGAGAGAGAGAGAGAGACGAGCCTGTGAATGTCCCGTCGGTGGCTAGTGGCTGGTGGCACGACATAATGGAGCCCCAAGATAGAGAGACAAGAAACAGAGTGACACATTAGAGAAAGAGAGTGGAATTAGGTTTGTTGTTAGGTTTGAATTGAAGAGTGCCGCAGCAGCACAAGATTAAGTTTGTGAATTGTTAAGTTTTTAGTTTTTTATTAAAGTTTTATGTAATTTTTTTATTATATATATAATATGTAATATATAGGATGCGGGGTGGGGTGGGGCGGGGTGAGTTTACCCCATACTCTACCCACCCCGCCCGTAGGCAAAACCCTCCCTGCATCTACCCGCCCACTTTAGGGTGTGTTTTAAACCTGTCCCAAGCGAGTTGGGTAAGGCGGGTGCCCTGCAGATAGGGTGCATGTTATTGTCCCTAGTTACAACTTTGAATCCTCCATACGAATCTTCATCGGCGTATTCGAAGACCTTACAAAAGAATTAGAAATTGCCACTAGAATAACAATACAAAGATTATACGTTACCATCAAAACTTTATAGAGCCCAGAAAATTGGGGGGAAAATTATAATGACAACAACCCAGTATAATAAAATGGTGATTTCTTAGCTACCCTATCGGTAAATACCCTAATATATTTAATTTATTTATTTATAATAATTTTTACAATTAAATTCATCGATTTTTGTTATTATGTCATGTTTTATAGAATTGTAATAAATTTTTTATTAGTCAAATCATTGAAAGAACCAACTTATAAGATATTTAGAGATTTGCGGACAATTTGAGCTTACTATGCATCTCTCTACAAACATTATATTAAAAAATATTAATTTATCATATTAAATCATATAATTCATCAATGTGTCATATTAAATCATGAAATAATAACAAAAATTAATAAATTTAGTTATAAAAATTATTAAAAATAGATAAATTAGACACCATCGATATTTATCCTATAAGGTAGCTAAGAATCGACCAAAATTTGGGACACCCAAAAAAAATTATGAACTTAAACAGCTGGGGCAGTGACCATCTCGAGCGGCGGAGTGTGGTCACCAGAACAAGATCCAACTTTTGTCGAGCAAGATCCGACTATTGCAAGGCAAGATCTAGGCTCTGTCGAGCAAGACTGACCTCCACCAAACCACATTTGCCACTCAGCTTCTTGGCGTCGCGAAGGTCAGCCATGCTGAGATTTCTAGGATTGACGATGAAGAGGCAGTGTGAAGTCGGTGACGGCGGTAGTGGGACGGTGCTATGGGATGCTTGGCCGTGGGGAGGGAAGAGATGGGGGTGGAACCATCAACAGGTTTTTATTTCAACCGTTCATTTATTTTAACACCAAATTGAGGGTTTATATCAACTATGACTATGGTACACCATCCTTTAGTCTCAAAGTGCATCTAGCACCCGTCTTAGTCCATAACATTAACATAACCTAGCCCATGCAATGATATAAAAGAATAAAAAATTTTACATGTATACTCAATTTTATACACTCATACATACACCATTAATAATGCACAAACTTTATTCTCATGAGTGCACAAACATTACAAACTTATAGATGATATTCTCAATTATACTTAATTAAGTACACAAACATTACAAGCATTAAAACAGAAACTTTATGTATATAAGTATATGATATATGTATGATGTATATTTTTTGATGTACGTATAGCAGGACTCTAAAAGAATCCATCAAAACAAACTAAACCAATCAACCAGTTGTTAATAGTTAAACGTAAATTACTTGTCAAATACACAAAAACATTATGAGAACATAACTCATAATACAAGAGTTCATATTCCATAAAATCATGAACACACTTCGGTTCCATGACATTCAAAACAAAATAAATTCATTTATTCTCACTAGATTACTTGAGCACTCCATCTACTACCTATAATGAATTATACAAAACAGATGTTATATTTTGTTCATAGGACAAAACTCGTACCAAAATTAATACTAATTCACAAATCACAATGAACTTACAAAATAAAAATGTTGCATTAATATCTAACAAGTAGAAACATTATCACTGCCTCGAGTAAATTAAAGCATCAGGTTTAAGAGCCTAGTAATGACCTTCAACAATCAACATATTAACTAAATGGGTTAATGTTATATATATATGAACTTAATATAAATAATGTATTAATAGAAATACTTAAATAAGAAAATGTGACTTTAAATTATTAAAAACGGCCGAACTCTATAATGCATAAAAATAAAGAGAAACAACATCAATCAGTAGTAGCAATAATAAGTTAAACTGATTAAGTAAAGCATGCAAAACGTAAACAAGTTTCTACTACTCGATTCAACCTTATCAACTCATTCGTTTTATGAGTTGAGGGGTCGTCAACCAATTTTGTGTACAAATTAAAATCTCAAATGTGGGCGTGAAATGGTTTCGTAACTCGAACTTTAGTGCTAACTGCAGATAGACTAATTAACATGACACAATACACACTAAAATAGTCAATATACCCCTAGCCATGTAAGAAAGAGAATATAGTTCACTGTTTTATTTTTATTTCTTTTTTTATTTTTTACCATTTTGAAAATTTCAAAACTAACATTATTGTCCTCAACATCATCCTCCGCGTATTTTTTAACATTTTTTCTTTTAGATTAAATATGTTTTTAGTCTCTAAAAAATTACGAATTTTATGTTTTACCTTTCATAAAATATTTATTAGAAAATCGTTATTCTAATTTTTTTTTGTTTGTCATTGCTATCAAGTTAGGTCATTAACTGTTGACATGACAAATAATTTTGCCATATAACAGTCATGTGATACACACTTAACCTAACCCAACCCATCCCCATACCCAACCCGTGACCAGACCCAAAATTAAAAAAATTAAAAAACCCTAGTTCTCCATAGGCTCTTCTCTCGTCCCTTCTCTCTCTCACCCTCCAATCTTGATAGCCTCCATAACCATCGCCACCTACCACCACCACCAACACAACCATTCCCCAACTCCTCCTCCAACCCACTCTCCTTCGACCATTATCACTTGTATCACATGCATGCACAAACTTTACTAAAATAAGCACACAAACATTAAAAAAAAATCATTGCAAAAAACTTTGACAATATATGTGCACAAACATTATTACATCTTGTGCACAAACTTTATGACATCCTGTGCACAAACTTTGCTAAATGAGTACAAAAATTAGTGCATTAACTGACAGTGCTGCTGCATAATCATTGTCACAATTTGTGCACAAACTTTACCAAAACAAGCACACAAACATAAAAAAAGTCATTGCATAAAACTTTGATAGTATATGTACACAAACATTATCACATCCTGTGCACAAACTTTATCACATTCACTGAACAAACTTTACCACATCCTGTCCACAAACTTTGCTAAATGAGTACAAAAATCAGTGCAAGAATTGACAGTGTTGTTGCACAAACATTCTCACAATATGTGCACAAAATTTACCAAAACAAATACACAAACATTAAACATCATAAATTACTTTATTAACAAAAACCAGATAATTTGACAGAACACAACCTTATTCATTAACAACACAACTGTAACATAATTTAATCTCATATCATCAAGGATTTAAAAAATATATCATCCAACCACTCATTGCCTTCAAGATTGTACTTTGTCAAGAATTCAACCCACCAATCCTCAAAAGATTGAATAAATAATGCGTCCACATGATATTTTTAAGCTCAGACTTAATCTCAATATATTGCTTGTATCCTTTCAATTTTTCTAGTATCTTTTTTATTATGTGCCAAATGCACCATCGATGACTTATACCAGGCATCACACTCCCAATTGCATTTTGCATGGCTTTGCATTGGTCAATCAATATACCGTTTGACAGCTTCCTTGACATACATTTAATCTAGCATTCAAATAGCCATGCAAATGTAGATGTGTCTTTGTTGAAAGATTTTTACTCTCTATTTATTTATCCTATCTACTATTTTGCTTTCAAATCCTCAAGGGATTCAATTGCAGTACAACGGATGGGTTGTCGTCCTCTGGGAGTTATGATATAAAGTCATTCTCAAGTTTTGTTAATTAAGCAAGATGATTGGTTTGTTTATGATTTGAGAATTGAAAACAAACAAATTAAAATAAGTGATAAAGTGACACCGAGTGAAAATCAGATAGGAAAGCTTGTTGGGAATTAACTCATAATACAATTTTCATATATCCATTAACTCAATGCATATGAATTATCAATTCCTTTGATTCCTCGCCACCAATTCTTATCTTATTCATCTCTTTCAAGTATGAAAAGATCATTTGGTTCCCTTTGTCATTTTGTCAATCTCTTGCACAAACTAACAAAGCAAACCGATATAATTTCGGGTGTTAAATGACTAATAGCCCTAACTCTATCTCTAGCAATTAGGAATATTAGATGAATTAATCTAGCTCCGATTCAATTATGTTGCTTTCACACATAAATTAAATCTTAATTCAAGTCGTAGTTGAGCAAACTAAAACATGCAGTAAGTTCAAGATCAAGTCATGTAAATGATGGAATTTAATAACTTCATATATAAAAGAGTTAAATGGATATAATCAAACCATAGTACTCGCTAAATCCCAACAACAAGATGATTAACTATCCATCTTACAAGAAGAAATCAAAGGCGCAAGGCGATGTACGCTTACCATGACACGTTCTCACACCGCCATGGTGAGTGTCGCCCGTGGTCCTCAGACCTCTCTTGGCTTCCTTCTCTGTCTCTCCTCTCGGTGTTGTGTTCTGAAACTAAATTTGAGTTGAATCTGAATGAGTTTTCGAAGTGAATCCCCCGAATCGGTGAATTGCTCCCCCTTTTATAGGCAACTCAGCTTTAGACCGCTGAGCAGTTTGCTCCCCTTACTAAGCAGATGGCAGGGGGCGCTGACCGGATTGTAGGGCGGTTTGGGATTGCTTTACTCTTAAGTTACTTCACCCTCAAGCAAGTCCACTGAGCCAAAGGGCGTTGAGCAGCTCTATGAGGGCGCTGAGCAGCCAGAACTTCAATTGGACCTTCAGTTTTTCTTGCTTCTAAGCCTTTTGCTCCATGCCTCATATCTTTGTGGGAATTTAACAAGAATTTCATTACTCTACAATATATGCATCCATTTCTTTGAACTATACTAGAACCTACAAAAGTGGGGAAATTGGTTAGTAAATTCATATAAAACAATGCATATAAGTGTCATTCTAACCTATGAAAACACTAAAATATGACACTTATCATTCTTCCCCTGATAGCAACCCACATCCAAGCATCACATACATCCATGGTGGTTAACGCCTACGAACAAACCAAACGGCATATGATACATATTTATGCTATATATGGTGTCAAACGAAACTACATCACCAAAATATTCATGAGCCGCTCGGCTCCTGGCATCTGCCCAAAATACATTTTTTATCTGATTTTGTTCATCAACCTCAACGTCATACCAAAAGTTTCGATTATGCTCATTCATTCTTGAAAAATATTCCATTAAAGCTTTTGCATCTCCATCCTTTTAAACAACACGCACCTTCTGGTTCACATAGTTTCTCACATCCTTTTTAATGAAGTTTAATTCCTCATGCCCACCGTATTGATAAACAAGAGTTTGATATGCCTTATTCACACTAATATCGACTCTATTATTTAACTCGATCATCCGCCTTGGTTACATGTTAATGCTTCTATTTTCCTTGAACAGCCTTGCTTTTGAAGGGCTTACTTCATGTGAATGCACATTAATAGCACTCCTTATTACCCATAACTAGGTACCTCCATTTTGTACCTTTGATACAGAGATCCTCGCTTCACATTTGTCGTTGACGTTGGATTAGTCTTGTCAAAGCTTGATATTTTAGACGTTCAACACCCTTCTCTCGTACATGTCAATATTTGATACTTAATCTGTTTATATTAAGTGAATTTGGTACTCTTTATCCTCCATGTAAATCCAATCTTCTTGGCATAGTTGTTATAGAATTATTTAACTGCATCCAACGTATCAAAATGCATGTCAATCTTTGGAACCTCATCTCCCTCCATGATGGTTTTATGTGGCTTAGAGAAAGGGGTAAATCTAAGCAAATACTTTTCGAAAAATCAAACTCTCATTTAAGTAAAAAGGTTGTCTCCTAAAATCTTAGGAGATATCTCCTAGTGTTCAGGGAAATAAGTTTTCTGAAACATAAAATTTTCAAAACAAAAGCAGAATTTCTTTTAAGGAATAGAAAATATAAATAGTAAATGGAAGAGAAGAACACACACGAAATTTATACTGGTTCGATTCCTAATTAGGAATCTACGACCAGTTCTTCAAATACTCAAATTACTTTTCTTTCACAAAGCTTTCAAATACAATCACCAATGGTTCTTTTCAAAACCCCCACAAAACAAACTTCTAAACAGAGAAACTTGAAATAAACTCTCTCTCTCAAGCTCTTTGTTGTTTCCAAAGACAAACTCTCAAATAACCAAGATTTTCTCGCCAAACAACAAAATACGAAAACACAAATCAGAGGATTGAAAAACAATTCAGAATAGGAGAAGTTTGTAGGTGGAGCTCTTGAGGATGTATATCAATGGTGATCTATGTATCTTGTTTTTCTTCTACCATTGCAACATGAAGTAACCGTTGATCTTGCCTCATTCTGACGAAAAAATTGGCTTTCCTTTTTGTCTCATTTTGTTTTCTTTCTTTCCATACTGTAGCAGCATAATTCTTGGACCATGGGAGATTTGTTTCCCGAAATGTTGTCCTTGACAGAATAATTCGCTTCTTTTCTTTCCTTGTTGACCGTGGAAAGATTTGTTTTCCAATAAAAATTTTATTGACCTGTCAATGTCAGTCATCTTGATTGATTCCCTTAATTTTTTTTATTTCCTTTTTCCTTTCCTAGTGACATCACGTGACTTTCCCTTTCTCAATTTGATTTCCAACTTTTGTTCTATACACTTTAGATAGTAACTTTATTTCTTCTCTTCTTACAACATATGTCCCATCTTTCTTGTTTTCTTTCTTTCTTTATTGTAAAGTCTTTTGGCCTTTTCCTCCTTTTATTTTGCTGAAACACTTAATACATATACTAGTAAAGTTTACATGATGTTTGTCATCAATAATACTAAATTCAAAATTAAATCCACACTCCATAATAGGATACCTTGTGACTTGTAAGATTTACAATAATGCTTGTGCATATAGGGCTGCTCACGGATCGGGTCAATATGCAAAATCTGTCCAATCCGAAGCAAACAGATCGAGTCGGATTGATTGGCTGGTCACCGGGTCGGATGACCCAAAAAAAAAGTTCTTAAAAGTGTTGGATGGCGGATTCAAAAATTTCAAATCCGCTAAATTCGACCCAATCGATTAATTATTTTTTTTAAAAAAATAGTATAATACTGAAGTGGACCTAACTTGTCTCGTCATCTATCTTTTTTCAATTAATTTTTTCAAGTCCTCTTCCTCTTCTCGTCTCGTCTCTGCTGCTCCTCTTCCACTTCCACTCTTCCTCTTCCTTGTCTAGTCTCTGCTCGTCACTTTCTCTCCATCTCCTTCCCTTTCTCAAATTCCTCTACGGCGGCGGCTCTGCATGTAAACTCTCTGGCGGCAGCTCCTCTCTTCCCTTCCCAAAACAAAAATCAACTCTTCCGTCTTCCCTTCCTTCCTCTGTTCCTCAGGTGGTCTTCCCTTCCTTCCGTCTTCTGACAGGAAAAAAGGTAACATGTGCTCCTTCTCTTATCGTCTCTTCTCTCTTGTTCTTCCTTTTTCAAACCATAACTTTTTCATCTTCCCTTCCTTCCTCTATTCCTCATCCTATAGATCTTCTAATGGAACACAATTTCTGATATTTTTTTTATAATTTTTTTTAGGTTATAGGCTCTTAAACTTGCGGAGCAGATCATCATCTATTAGGGAATGTAACTTTTATCTGTTGATTTTGCCTATTCTTCTCTGTATTTTTTGTTGGTATACTGTATCGTGTTCTTCATGATTCTATCTATCAGTGCTTATTTTTTCCTAATTTTTTTTCATGCATTTCTATTTCTATCAGTGATTTCTTTGGTTGATTTTTCATGCATCTATATTACTTATGATTTTGTCACTTCATGAGTGACTCACTTACATTGGGCATGAGTCATGATTATGCATTGATATTTTGCCATCATGACTGAACTTTTTACTGATTAATAACATGTATTGAAGCAGCACCATGTGAATAAAGTAAAACTTGTTGCTGTTATAAAACCTTGCTTAGTTCTAGCAGTTTAAGTTTAGTAAATGCAGTGGTTCTATTTCAAATCGTTGGATGGAACTCTTGGCGTTGATAGCAAGAAGTGTAGAGGGGTTAGGAGGAATGAATTTTGGCTAACTAGTTTTGGATAAGGGGAATAAAAGATCGGCAAGCTTAGTACTTTCGTGTACTTTACATCAAAAAGGAACATTGATGTAAGCTTATTGTGCTTGTGAGTTTTTATTACTGTTCCAAGCAATTTTCGTTGTAGATGTATTTGATTTTACAGAGTTGAATGTCCAAAATTGTAATGTGATCAGTCGAATGAAATTATGCTTTACTCGGCTTCAATTTATCCATTGTGATAGAGCAGCATGTTAAAATATATGTATAATTTTCTACCAAACAAAATGTGTACATGAATAGCCTAGTGAGCATCTGAGAGTGAGTGTAAACATGTCCTGATTTCACAAAGACTGGCACATAATGCAATTGATTTCTATATTAATGAAATGATACTTGTTAAATTCCCCCTAAAACGCGTCATGGGATCTGCATTAAGAAGTGTGTAACAGTCTTCTCGTGTGCTTAATGAATAGTTTGTTGTGTGCTTAATGAATAGTTTGTTAGATAGTAACGATTGACAACAATTTGGCGTATAATGGATTTAATTAAGTAATTAATTGTTGAACTAAGCTTTTTTTTCCTTCTATTATTATGTTTTTTGTTTTTGCTACACTTATTAATTGATAGATCTTGACGATTATAAGATTTATTGATTTAGGGTTTGGGAACTTTTTGGGAAACTAATTAGATCTAATTAGGTTGTGTAATTGGACATAATTGATATGAGTTTTAAATACTGAGATCTTAGTTTTAATTCGTATATTAATTAATGCTTAGGGGATTGCCGATTGTAGTCTCTTAAGTGAATTGTGTATTAGTTAGAGATTTCAACTAATAAACAACATCCCTTCCTATGAATAATTAATTAGGAACCAATGACAATTAATCCTTGATTTAGAAACGTCGTATGCAAGATATTACTTTTTATCATTATTGACTTACTTTCGTTTTACTTTCTTTTATTTATATTCATCAATCCAAAGCCCCTTTTTTAATTGTAATTATAATTGTAATTGGCTTGGAAATTGCTTCCTTAGAGACGACCTAGGTTAGCTCATGTACCACGTTTTTGGGGTAATTTAGTTTTATAAATTATTATTTGATCACGCACTGAAATTAACGATGTTTTGGTGTGTGTTACCCCCAAATTCAACGACGGTGGGGGAACAGAGGTTGCCCTTGCACCTACACCTGTACTGGAGACATCAAGGGAAGATGAAGACAATGATCAAACGAAGGTAACTCAACGAAGACTCACTGTTGAGTGTTGTAAGCATTTTACTAGGGATGTTAAAAAACAAAAAGCAATGTGCAAACATTGTGGGATATAATATGTTTATAGCACTGCCAAAGTGAGTGGAAATTCAAACCTCAATAGGCATTTTAAAATTTGTGATAAGAACCCAGAGAATCAAGGAGTTGATAAAAAAAAATAAAAAACTTTGGTTTTGGGTAAATCGAGTGATGATTCGACTATTTCATTGAAGTTTGCAGAGTTTAGCCAAGAAAAAACTAGGCTTGTGTTAGCTAAAATGGTAGCCATTATGGAGATTCCCTTTATATTTGTGGATCATCCTGAATTTAAGGAATTTATGAGTGTTGCATCCTCACGATTTAAGATCCTTAGTCGTTCAACAATTGCCAGAGGCGTGAGGGAGTTGTTTGAATTAGAGAAAAATAAATTGAAGTCCATATTGTCAATGAACCAACAAATGGTTTCATTCACAACTGACACATGGACTTCAATTCAAAACTTAAATTACATGTGTGTGATTGCACATTGCATTGTTGAAGCTTGGGTGTTGCAAAAGAAAATCCTTAGTTTTGCTACAATGGGAGATCACAAGGGTGATACCATTGGGAAAAAATTAGAGAGTTGCATGAAAGATTGGGTCATTTCAAAGATTTCTAGTGTGACTGTGGATAATTCTTGTACAAATAACACCGCTATGTCTTATTTGCTAAGGGGTTTGAGTCATTAGGGTGGTTCCACCATGCTTAATGGGAAATACATGCATTTGAGGTGTGTTGCACATATTTTGAATCTTAGTGTTGGTGAAGGATTGAAGGAACTAGATGTCTCCATATTGAAAATTAGGGCTTGTAAATATGTGAGGTCATCTCCATCTAAATTGAAGGCTTTTGAGCAATATGTTAAAGAGGTTAACATAACTAGTACACAAAAACTAGTTTTAGAAGTGCCTATGAGATGGAATTTGATAGGTGGAGTTTGTACCCTATTTTATTATTCTATAATTGAACATTGCATCCTAAAAATGTGTGGTTTTAATGCTTAATTAATATGTTTTGCACATTATCCTCTTTTGTGAGAAATTGAGAAAAATGCAATTTAAGGCACTATTTTTATCTTAGAAATTAATATGTAGATTTTGTTTTGTTCTTTTTTAGTTTTTGATTTTAATTGCGGAAAATAAATTGCCAAGAGGATCAATAAAGATTTGAAGGAGATTTGATAAGATACAAATTTTGAAGAATAGATTTGAAGGGAAGATTTGGATCATAAAACACAAGATTGAATTCTAATTCAAATAGATTTGGTCAAAAATTTGCTGAGGGTTTTTTAACGTTGACTTTGTCATGGATTTTGCGTCAAGATGGAGGTTGAATCTTGATTTGATGTCAACTACAAAGTTGTAGATCTATTTCTTAGCTTTAATTGAAGATTTCAATCACCTTAATCCGATATCTGTAACCAAAGTTAACGCGATTTTATCACCTGCTATGCTGAAAGTGCGGGATTTTCAACCACTTTGGGCACGTCCTCTATAATTAGACATCCTCTCTCAACAACTTCACAAAACTTCATACTCAGCCTCCACTTTAATTTTTTTTTACATTTTTACCTTTTATTTTATGCACTTTAGGTTTATGTTAGTAGTGCTTAGTTATTAGTTCTTTAAGGATTGTTGGAGCGCTCGCATTGGCAATGCAAGCTCCCAATTATTTGTGAAGTTCTTCCGTTATTGTATTTAGGTTTTGTTATTTTAATTCTCCATTATTTTCCACTCTCTTCTTCTCTTTATTTATTATGAGCCTTTATCCTCTACCCATGGAGGAGTAATTCCTTAATATCTTGCATGCGGTAACTCTAGATTAAGATTAATTAGAAGTTCTTGTACTTAATGTTTATTCATGGTTTGTTCCGCCCCTAATTAGTAATTTGAGATCGCATGTTATTGGTTAGGGTTAATTCTAGGTTGATAGATCTTGACGATTGTAGGATTTATTGATTTATGATTTGGGAAATTTTTGGAGAACTAATTAAATCTAATTAGGTTGTGCAATTAGGACATAATTGATATGGGTTTTAAATGCTGAGATCTTAGTTTTAATTCCTGTATTAATAAATGCTTAGGAGATTGGCTATCGTAGTCTCTTAAGTGAATTATGTATTAGTTAGATATTTCAACTAATAAACAACATCCCCTCCTATGAATAATTAATTAGGAACCAATGACAATTAATCCTTGATCTAGAAATGTTGTATGCAAGATATTGTTTTTTTTATCATTATTGATTTATTTCTGTTTTAATTTTCTTTTGTTTAAATTCATCAATCCAAACCCCCCCAATTTAGTTAAACTTTTAATTGGTTCTAATTGTTTCCTTGAGAGACGACTTAAGTTGGCCCCATTTACTACGTTTTTGGGGTTTTCCTTAGTTTATAAAGTATTATTTGATTGCGCATTGAAATTAACGACGTTTTGATACGTGTCAGAATTCAACATACATGATGCTGATAGTGGCTTAGAAATTTGAGATGGCTTTTAAGCGCCTTGGACATTTAGATCCTTCATTTGTGAGTGTTGTTGAGGAAATTGTTTTGCCTCTTAATCCTGATGGTGAAGAGATTGAGAAAGGGCCCCTTAATCATGATGATTGGAAGCGTGCACTAATCTTTTTTAAGTTCTTGCAAATTTTTTATGATGCTACACTTTGTTTTTCCTCTTCATTGCATCCTACTTCAAATCTTTCATTCATAGAATGTTTGCAATTTAAATTACTTTGGTTAATTGGTGTCTAGAGGAGGACTGATAAGTGCCCAATTCACACAATTTTCAATTATTCAAATGGCACTTATTTGCGTATGTTTTAATAAATTATCTAACCAAATTCCCTACTTTTGTAGGTTTTGTAATCTATTATTAAAGATGGATGCAAGCATAATTAATTGAAGAATAATTCCAGAAGAACGGAGCAAAGGGCAAAAAAGGAAGTAAAAAACAAAATCAGGCATGAAGGCCGCTCATCGGAAGGAACAGACCGCTCAGCGCTTAAAAGAACTATCGCTCAGCGGTAGTAGCATATCGCTCCGCGCAAATAAGACAAAGACCGCTCAGCAGTAGTACCTAGGCCGCTGAGCGATCGTACCCACCGGAGCCACTTGCTGCCGGCGCATTTATGACGCCAGCTAGTGCCACCCTGGCATTGCGGCGCTACCCTGACATGTCGGCGCCGCCCCTGCAAAAAGCTGCCGGTGCATTTATTACGCCGCATGAAATAACCACACCGCCCAGCGATTAACATGTATCGCTCAACGGACAAGCCTTTATCGCTCAGCGACGGTACCCAAACCACTGAGCAATGCCTTCAGATTTTGCCTACAAATAGAGGAGGTCGTGCCATTCAAGAATGATCCCAATACATCCCATATACATTCCTCTTCCCTACCAAAAACTTCATTTCTTTTGTACTTCAAAGCTTAGGTTAGTTTAGCAACAAAGAGGAGGCCGATGAAAGAGCCAGGAGATCGAGGAAGCTCGGCGGCCGCTGTCATGATAGCGTGATAACGTGTCATGGTAAGCGTCCAAACCTTGCCTCTGAGATTCTTTTGTAAGATGGATTTCTAATCCTCTTGTTGTTGGGATTTTGATTAATATTGTAGTATGATTGTATCCATGTACTTTTGCATATGAATCTATCAGTTTCTATGATTCGCTTGAATGATTTTATACTTAATGCTAGCTTTTGTTTAGTATTTTGATTCTTGATTTGAGACTTATTTGTATGAACGAAAGTTATACTAATTAAGTTGTAACCAAGTTAAGATCAATATTGCTATGCTAAGCTAGATTCTAAAATGTTTGATTGCGCGCGAGAGCGGCATCATAGGTTGGAACTAAATTAATTCATCTAATTCTTAGTTGCCGTAACTGGAATAAGGATTAGCCGTTTTAAATCTGGATTAATGCTGGTATACTTTGTTAAGTTTGTGTGCGAGAGTGACAACTTAATAAAGGAAACCTGTGATCTTTTCATGCGCGAAAGCGATGAACAAGTTAAGAACTGGTGGCGGGCAATCAATGAAATGGTAATTCTATTGTAATAAGTAAATGAATGCATGAAACTATGATATGATTCAATTCCCAACAAGCTTCCGGATCTACCTCTGATTTGTTGCCCATTTATTTTTATGATTATTTATTTATTTAATTATCAAAACAATTTACCAATCCTTCACTTCATTGTTTAATTAACTAAACTCAAGAACGGTATTTTTGTAACTCCCTGTGGATATGACTATTCCCGACTATACTGCAATTGGATCCCTTGAGGATCTGAAAGTCGTAAAGGAGGATATATTATTTTAAACGACTGAGAGTGTGAATAAGCTTTCAACAAGGACCAAGTCTTGAGAAATATGGCATATAACATGAAGGAAAAGTTTGATAAATATTAAGATGTTCATGGTAGTTTAAACTATCTTTTGTTAGTGGCATTGGTTTTTTATCCAAGGTACAAGTTGGATTATGTAAGGTTTCGTTTGACCGAGATGCTCTCAAATGGTCTAGTGATTCAGACCAATGAAATATTGATGAAATTGAAAGACTTGATGGAGAAGTTGGTTGAACAATATTCAAAAATGAATGTCACTGACGATGATACTACTAGTAGTATTGTGGTGGATCAAAGTCTCAAGTTGGAAGTGCTATTACTACTGTTGATAGTATTAGTACTATTGCTACTAGTGTTGAAGATAGGTACAAACTGAGGGTGAAACAAAAACAAGATACGTTAAAAAAGAATTAATTGGAGAAATATTTGGAAGATGAGGTTGAGGAATGTGGTAAAGACTTCGATATTTTGAAATGGTGGAGTTCGAAGACAGGGAAGTATAACATTCTATCTCGCATAGTAAGAGATGTATTTTTCATTCTGATGTCTACGATGTCATCTGAGTCTACTTTTAGCACAAAAGGTCGTGTGATTGATCCTTCACGTAGTGCGTTAGCTGACACCATAGTGGAGGCTTTGATTTGCACGCAAAATTGGTTAAGGTGGCAAGATTCTATATCTAAGAAGGAGACTTTTCCTCCTCAAGTACATGAACAAGGTATAATTATATAATTATTTTTGTTTTGAATTGTTGGATAAGACTTTTACTTTGTGATTTTATCTTTAACTAAATTATTGTTTGTTGTCTTTTTTTGTTAGACGTAGACATGACTGAAATTTCAGAAGTTGAAGCATTTGAATTTGATCAAGCTTTGTTCCAATAATTATTAGTTGAGCCATGAGGTAATTACTAAGCATTCTTCATTTTAGGTGTAATATATGTATCTGTGACCATGAGGTTTGAAGGTTATATCTGTGACTTTTAGGTTTATGTAAAGCAACTTGACGGGNGTAAATAAAGTTCAGATTGTTAAAGCACTCTAAACTGTAAGTTTGTAATGTTTGTGCATTCATATGTGTAAAGTTTGTGCATTGGTATTTATAATGTTTGTGCATTTTTTTTAAATAAATTTTAGATTGTAAATCACTCTGAAATATAAGTTTGTAATGTTTGTGCACTAATCCAAATAAAGTTTGTGCATTTTATTAGGTAATGTTTGTGCATTTTGTAAAGTAAAGTCTGTGTGCCTATAATTGTAAAATTTGTGCATACCCATAATTATAAGTTTGTAATATTTGTGCATTCATACGTATAAAGTTTGTGCATTAATACTTATTATGTTTGTGCATTTATCTAGATAAAGTTCAAATTGTAAATCACTCTAAAATATAAGTTTGTAACATTTGTGCACTAATCCAAATAAAGTTTTTGTGCATAAATGCACATAAAGTTTGTGTTTCAACACTTATAATGTTTGTGCATTTAATTAAATATAGTTGAGAATGTAACAAAATGTGAACTATAAGTTGGTAATGTTTGTGCACTCGTGCGAATAAAGTTTGTGCATTATTACTTATAACGTTTGTGCATTTTATTAAGTAAAGTCCGTGTACCCACGATTGTAAAATTTGTGCATCTAATATTGTAAAACACTCATAACTATAAGTTTGTAATGTTTGTGCATTCATATTTATAAAGTTTGTGCACTACTATGTATAAAGTTTGTGCATTACATATTATATAAACGAAATTTCACTAAGCAAACGATGAACATGACTGAACACAAAACACAATAACATTACCACGATCTCTAGCATTTGATTGATTTCTTGCATTGCTTTCAATTTTGATAATGCGATCACAAAAATAGTACTACCAAAGATGGATTCTCGTAATGCTTTCAACATGCTTTCTGCACAACGAGCTCACGTTTTTTGTGGTTATGTCGGCGTAATGCGGTGGGATTGAGACTGTAATGTGGTAGTTATGGTGGCATGGTGTGTCGAGCCCAACTTTCAGGGTTCAATTTTGTGTATAATCGCGTGGAATTGAGTGAAAGATTGCATGGGAGAGCGTTGTTTTCTAATACGTATTTTGATTGTTAATTACGTATAATTGAAATGTGTATGTATGAGTGAATGCAAATTGGGCGTACATAAAACATTTTTTTTAAAAGAAAGACATAAATAAAAAATTGGGCAAGTAAATACAAGTTGGGTCATCCTTCTCGACTTATGTAAGTTATGTCTTACTGAATTTTGAGGGGTGTTACTTTAATATCAAATTTGACGTTTACACTAAGTCTTCTTTCACAACACATCATAGAACTCATACTCATATACATAATATAAATGTGAGTCTCATGATGTATTGTGAAGGAAAAACTTAGCCTAGATACTAAATTTAGTATTAAAATAACATTTGTGTTAAATTTTTTTCATGAGAAAAAATTACTAGAACAAAACTTGAGAAAAAAAAAACACACAACTTACAGAATTTAAAGAAACAATACTACAAACAAAACACTAAACAAATCATCCAAAATGTAGCCAATCGCAACCAAACTTAGCAAAACGCAACCAATCGCAGCTAACCGCAACCAACCATAAATGGGCAGCTCACAATTCATGAGTTTTTAGGATTATGAAACGTGTGAACATCCTCACACGCTGGCTCATGCTGCAATGACATCCGACACTAAGTGAAATACCAAGTACATGTGCTAAAAACTAAGAAGCACAGAAACTTTGTTAAATTGTCATGATTTTGTGTTTGAGACATCAATATCCACACACAACGATATTCGTTAGACACATGTATTGTATGTGTGTAAAAGTGTCCAAATAAAAAATTCATTATTACCTGTGTTTAAGCGTGTGCGAATTATATTAAAAAATTTTGAGTCATATCCATGCCATGTCTGGGTTTAAAATATTTTAAATATTAAATAATTTATAATAATATAGACTCTTAAAAAATTAGACAAATATTGACACTTGAAAATATATTAAATGTTCAACATATTTTGAAAGGAGTTTAAAACGTATTAAAAATTACTCTCTCCTTTTTTCAATGTTGTGTCCAGATTCATTAAATTATCAATAAATCTAAAAAAGAAAAAGAGATTAACATTAAAAAATAGATAAAATAATAGTTTGATATTAATAAAAATGTTATAATATTATTATAAATATTTAATTTTATGCCCATGTATACGTTGTCACGTAAAATTTTAAAATGAGTTAATGTTAGGTGCTACTTAGCCTAAAACTCATTTCTCGAGGATTTCTCCACCTCTCGCTAGAACCTCTTTTATTATCGTTTTTGCAGTTCATTTCCTGTTTGTGAAATACTCTTCTCTTGTTACCACTCTTCTATTCGCACGTGATGAACAGGTCTTCAGAGCTTTTAGGAAAAGAACAATTACAAAAGTAAACGGCAAATTCTCAGAACCATCTAATGTTTAATACTTCCATTAATGTATTTAAAATAAACGGCAAAAAATAGCCCATAAAAATGAAGTTTAAGGCACTAAATCATCACAAGCTTCACTCTCATCTATTATCTAACCAAAGAAATTGCCCAGGGCATTGTAATCATTACAATCCTTTGGCATTATCAACTACCTTTGTAGCCTGATTATTACTAATCAAGGAGGAAATACAGCTGACCAATCATATCTCAATGTACATGTCAAATAGCCATTTCAAAATAGTGTTACTGTTTTGGCATTCTTTGATTTGCAACTTCTTTCCATTGTATTATCACGAGTCCTGTGGCTGCAAACTTGCATATATACAAAACCAACACTTCAAATTAACTGGTTGGCGAAACAGTCATGTTCATGCAGACTCCATCGGTGTCGGGCAGATTTCTAACCTCATTAAGAATCCTGGTAAGTTCTTTTGTCAGTTCTCTTCGAGCGTAGTCAGATCGCTCCTTTGTAATTGAGGATTCTGTAAACAAAGTCTCAGCTAGGGACTGATACTCTTGAAACCATTCACCATCAATACTTTGATTATTGTGATCATCGTCAACAAGTAGAGAGCACTCCCGTCTCCATCTACTTAAGTAGTATTTGTCAGGCAGCTGAAAGTAATTCTTTATTACAAACACGCGAAGTGCGTGTCTGCAGAGTATTCCTGAGGATTCAAATTCCTTGCAAGAGCAGTGTATCTGTTCATCTTCAGCCAACCATATTATGAGCCTTTCTCCGTCCACCCTTTTGAAGTTCCGTACAATATATGATCCATTGGCCATTTCAGATGCAGCATACTGCATAGCCAGCAACAATTCTTGCTGCAAAGCATTAAAGGCAAAAGGCGTGAGAATACTCCGTGCATGTTCTTCAATTGGTATGCAAGTTTTGAGATGTACAGATTGAGTCTCGGGCCGTGCTTGATGATGAAAATTTGCAGAAATGCCTACCTGTACCAATGTGTAACAGAGGAAAGGATATCATTAGGACAAGTAAACAACATGGCTGGTGCAAGCATATGGGACAAAGTACTTGTTATTTCTTACCAACGTACCTGCTCAAAAAAGTTACGCAAACATGTCTGTGCGGTGACGATCCCTTTCAAGAAGGCATCTATCGACTTTGAGTAAGTTATTGTCGCCATTTGAGCTAGAAAGTAACCTCTGACATAGGATTGAGCCCAGGATGCCCGAACAGAATACAGTAAATCAATGTGTTTATCTGAACCTAGTCCAAACACTGGAATCATTTGGCTCCACTGAAGTTCAAATTCCTCTGTATTCTCAACGTGAAATAAGGCATTGAACTCGGATTTAAATTCTGCATAGCGAGATCCAAGTGGAAGAGAAAACCAACTGGGTACCTTGTAAATAATATTCCATAGAGGAATGACATGCTTAGTGCCTGGAAAGTCGTTTCTAATGGCATCTCTAAGCCCCGGGTCGAGATCAGTTAGAATTGTTTGCGGACATCTTCCTCTCATGAATCGGACAAAAGTCTGTATTGAGGGATATTAATCATCGTAAGAGGATATTTATGAAGGCATAAGTAAAATCTTATATAGAGTATGCTAGTAGTAAACCTGCAGCGCCCATGAGAAGGATTGGGGTGTTTCATCCTGCAATAAAACACAACCAAAAAGAATGGTTCTACCATAGCTATCAATACCAAACAATACTCCAAAGAGAAATCCATAAGTGATTGATCGATATGTGGTGTCAAAATAAACTACATCACCAAACATAGCATTTGCATTAACAGAGAAACCGTATGACCAGGCTATATTTTCAACCTTATCATTCTCATCGACCGTAAAATCATACACAAAGTCATGATCTGGTTCTTTCATGGCTTTGCATGCCTCAAGAAGTTCCAATATATCATTTTCTCTCTTCTCAGTGAGCAATGCCTCATTCTCTTGAACAACCTTTTTACGGTTCTGAACAAAGTTCCTGACATCCCTTTCCAAGAAAGGCAGTTGCCCGCCTTGAATCCCCTTTTCCAGCTCCAGCATCTTCACTATCCGATGTATTGGAAACCCAGCTTTAGAAAGCAAGAGTATGCGCTCTTGATCAGCCTCGTGAATTTTACGGTACGCGGGAAGAAGGCGCACTTGGTCATCTTCCAAAAGTTCGTGATTGTGCACATTACTAAACTGCACAACAAACCATTGGGAAACCCCTTGTACCACCTCCTTAGACAGATACATCTTTGCATCACATCCGCACCTCACCGACTTCCTATCTCTATGGTGTTCTCCATTGGGCTTCTTCTTCACCGGGGCGAACCCGGAACGGTAACAGACGAAGTCACGCTTGTAAATGCCCAACTGAGGGCTAATCCTAGATCTTTCTTTCCTAATAGAGAATCCATTCTTCCTAGCGAAATTGCCATAATACTCAAAAGCCTCGTCGTCACTCTTGAACACCATTCCAACATAGGGGGTGATCATAGCTCCAGATGATGCTTTCTCTGTCTTCACCAATTCCGGTGCAGCAGGAGAACCCTCCTCAGCTTCGCCCTCATATGTAATGTAGCACTTCCAATCTCCACAAGGGCATTGTTGCCTCCGAATCCATAGGTTTTTTGAAGGCATGGAAGCCATTCCACTCGAAATTGAGTGTTGAAATCACTCAAGCTCTAAAGTTTCAAACTTTAAGGGACCCAGAAGCATGTAGCATTGAAAAGAAAAACCAAAAGCCTTGACATGAACTGAAAAAACAGATAAAATCCAAAACGAAAGTATGGGCAACCTACATCAGTAAATAATAATAACTTTTTTTTAATACCCAGAAAACTGCAAAGCATGTATTGAAATTGCTATGAGAAACGGGTTGAAACTGAATCTTGAGATTCTTGGCGTTAAAGGAAAATAACATGGCAGAAGACATACAAGGTTTTGCGAAACTGAATGAAAGATGGCGAGTCGCGAAGGAGAGGAAACTAACACAGAGCTGAAGAATTGAATTATTTATATACCAGACAGAGTTCCCTTGCTCTCTCTCTCTCTCTGATTCTTCCTTCCTCTTTCTTCCTCAAGTGAAGTCATTCAGTCTCTTGCTTATCCCAAAAAGAGGAGGAGAAGAAGAAGAAATCCAATTGGGCTCTCTCTCATTCTTTATTGGGCCATTTGAGATCCAGCTCAGCTACCCGACCCAATCAACTCGGGCGGTCGGCCTTTTAAATTGCCCATTTTCACCACTTTATAATTTATATGCTCTGTATGTGCATCCAATTAAATTCTCTCGGAGTTTCACTTTAAAGGATTTAGAGGATAAAGTTTTTTTCGAAGAAGTAGATGTAAAAGGCAAATATGCCTTGTAATGATTAGATGACATATTTTTATGCTATGACAGTGCATAGGCAGAAATTAAACTTTATTTTCATTCATATTAATGTTGTGACAGTTATTATACACATGGGGATGGTTACAGGTTACAATCATGGATTTCGAACACGAAAGCTTTGAGCCTCCTGTTCACTACTATATTCTGCTCTTGCTGCCACATAATAATCCAAGAGTCCTTCTCCTTCGCCATGAGCCTCATCATCATGATCAGCTGAGAGTTTCGAAACGCCGCCAAATCCAAAGGCAATTGTTGAAACCAACAAGACAGTAGTGGAAGCAAACAAAGGCCAGAAATGGGCCAATATGGACACAATTCTAGGGGCTGCATATAACACCATGCAAAACAAAACTGAGATTGCTATTGCTATGCTTATGTGGTATCTATACCTCACAAGCTTTTCTGATACATCCATCTCTACCTGTTCTATTATTTCTGTGTACCTTATAACTCCAAAGAGAGAGAACGGGGAAATTAAGGTCCTCTAACATGCTTGCTTAGTGTTGGCAAGTATTATATGTGTGTGTGTGTGTGATGATGTTCTCTCTTTGGATCTAAACAATGAGTTTTCATAGCTTGCTTGGCCCATCTATCTGCATTTCTTTCTAAAAAGGCACAGTTGTTTCCCAAATTGTCCTCCCCCATTAATAGATGGATTAAGTTGTTGACTTTAAAGTGGTAGTAGGATCTAAATCTAAGCTATACATTTCTTATATTTAATCAATCGTGTGATATGAATCCCACTGCACAGAACCCAACAGGATGACTGAATGCATGTTTATTTATTTATTTTATATTTTTGAGAAAATAGTCCCTTATTATTATTATTATTATTATTATTATTATTATTATTATAAGTTATTTTAAACATAGAACCGGTTAATCTAAATACACACCAACACCATGTTTATTCTTCTATATGACCTCCTTTTTGAGAAAAGATCTTTTGGATCTCATATTTGTTCTTATGTACATTTTTATTTTTTTTCCTTGATAAAAGTCGTGAAATTAAATGAAAAAGGAGTATAATTCTTTTTTCTTTGTCATTGAATGATATCAAAAGAGTGAGAAAAAGAAAAAGGAGACAAGAAAGTAAGTCATCATACTAATAATACATTATTATTTGCATTAAAGTAGTGAATTCTCATGGACGGCCAAGGCGGTGGAAGAGATAAACCTTTCAATAATTGCTTTATGGACCAATTTTGAAGGGCATATGTGTCAATTAAACAAACTGATGGAATGTTTTAATTTGGTATTTGATTCTCTGTCAAATTTCCGATTGGTCGGTTTATTGCGGTGGTCATGTCCTTTTTAGAAGTGGCTGTTATTTCAATTGGAGATTAGTCTCTACTACAGGAAAGGTATATTTACTACTTATATTCTTCTCTTACGCTGATGGGAATCAAGAACACAAAAAGTTAATCAACCGACATTTTGAGTGTCATTTGAGCTAACTTTTGTTCTTCCTTTGGATTTAAGGTTTCCTAACTGTCATCACCCTCCAATTCCCCCCCGTGTGAGAGGTCCAGGCCATTAAACCATTATATTTTACAGTGACAATTAATTCTCTGCAAAGTTTTTTTTTTCCAAGAGGAAAAAGATTGAAGAAATGTTAAAATCAGTTTTGCCTAAAAATCTGTTAAATCAAGTAAAAATCACCATGCCTTCTATCCTAGGGAAGGATATGATTCAAATTTCTAAGAAAATATAATGGTATTGGTATAGTTATTTAAAATGTTGGTTTTTAATTATATTTGAATGCTTTATGGTCAAGTCCATACGAAAATTGTTCTCTCATTAGTATTATTCCTATATATACACATAACTTGAACTCTCATACAAAATCATGCTAATAATTGGTTTCTTTAACATAACAAAAATTATATTGTGGACGACTTTGATTCACTTTGAGGTATGCGGTAACCTTCAACCTCATGAAATTTGTGACTCACTTTGAGGTGAGTGGTAGTAATCTTCAATCTCATGATCAAGACATGACAACAAGAGAGAGTGGAGATAAAAAAAGAGAAGTCAATGAACAACAAAAACATAAAGCCTAAACTTTTTCTTTTCCTTTTCCATTTTTTGGTAATCTTAAGTCTAAATTTATCTTTTCTAGATCATTCAAACAGTAAGCACTGATCACGAAACCCAAAGCCCACTAAGGAGTTGCTTTGGTTCTAAGGTAAGGATGCTTGTTCTTTCAGTCCATTCAGGAAACTTGGACTTTCATATCAATTGCATCACGAAGAAATGGACAACTCTAGCGACAATAGTGGATACTTTATACAGTGATTATGGGCTGCTGCCTGTTTGACCTGAAAAATCAGTTATGGAGCCCAATTACTAACGAAAATAAATTATTCTTTTTTCTTCAGTCCATTAATTTTTAGATTAAAAAGAAAATGAATGATGAGGTGTTCAGTGAGACCAACATGTGATTTTATGTAACTATGTGGCAGCTTACCCATGTAACTTACTCAAATACTTATGTTTGACTTTAATTATGACTAAAATTTTGACCCAATCCATTTTTCTCATTTTTTGGTGCAATAAAACTTGAACTTATCAAAAAAAATTGTATCGGATTTGGATTGTTGGATCAAACATGAATATTTAGATAGTTAACTTATAATGTGGTGGGATTAATGAGTGTTAGGTAAGATGAATTGAATTAAAATTTTGTATGTCAAATCATTAATGGTCAAAATTAAAACCAAACAAAAAAATTATTAAAAATCAAAACTATTTTTTTTATTAGGGAACAAAATTAAAATTCACAACTTATTATTAGATGTTAAAAATTTATTTAAGTATCATATGTGTGTGGGAAGTCTAACCTCCTTTCACCCCATTTTGTAAAGGTATGTTAACACTTTAACACTCAAACTTTTAAATAAGAATATCACAATACTCGTGATAAATTAATTCTTTTAAAGGATATTATTGTAACTTACACACATTTTAAAAATTAAAATTTAATTAAAAGTACTCTCTCCTCGCTCGTGATAACTCTCATCTCTTTCCTCTGTTTTCAGCATTCAAATATATATATACATGCTAGCGATTTTAATTGAAAGAAATATTGGAACATTGTATTATGTTTTAGTTAATTATAATTTTTTACTTCGTAAAATATCCATCACGATGATGTTTACGCCAAGGATTACGACTAAAGGACAGTTGAGGACATTTTTCTTCCTTCCTTTGTTTTACATGCTTTTACATTACAATTGATGGACAGATAAAAACATCCCTTTCTATAACTACCATTTATCATTAATTATTGGGTGAGGCTTCCATTATATATTAACTTGAGATAAGCCTAATCAATCAATCAAGTTAGATTTTTTTTTTTTGCTAATTATGTTAGAATAAGTATTTAATATTATAATATATAAGTGATTATTATATGTTATCCAGTTCACTTTTAATTGGTTGAAATATGGAGTCTATTCAATTCTTTATAGTAATAGGCTGCCTCGTTAAAAAAATGGGGAAAAAAGAGAAAAGTCACTACCTATTTAGACAGGTGATGTTTATTTAAATTTTGAATGGACAAGTATTTTGATGTTTGTGCCTTTCCCTTGTTATGGATAAAATTACCATGTCTATACGATATATTAAAATACTTAGTAAAAGAATACAAAGGTTTAAGATAAAGATGTTCCAGTGAAATATTAGAGAATAATAAAGATGAAATATCATTAGGATAATGTCGAATTGAATGATCCCATCTTGATGAAAACTAACTCAAAAATGTTAATCGATCAAATGAATTATATAACAATGGCTGAGGTGATATTAATGGTATGAATTAGGGAAAAGTATTGGCCTAATGACATTAAGTGGTCGACGTAAAGAGGTCGAATATTTGCCAATCTAAGGTAGCGATCCTACATGAGACTTTGATACATTTTAGGAATAACGGCTGTAATCACTTCACGTCGTCCTACAAAGAGATACGGAGAAAACGATAACTGTTGGCGCCTCTTTTTAAATCAAATTTGAAAGGGAAGTTATTTGGGACACAACATGTATGGATAGCAGTTATTAGAGAACATGCATACACTTCTGAGAAGTGGTTCGCAAGATTCTTGCTAGGTGGAACAAAGTGGAGACGCGGGATGCAAACACCAATCGTTTTGGGCACACGTGACAAGCATGTACGAAGACTTTGAAGCCTATAAATAGGACGATCAAAGATGAAATAAAGTGGAAAAAATACTTGTAAATTCTCACATACTCATACACGTCTCAGGACTTTTAGAGTTTAGGAGAATAATCAAGTAATTTTCTTTTTACTTGTTTTTTTATCTTTCAATTTCTATAGAATTAGTTCTCATATTTTACTTCCTTTATTTTTTTTGTTGTTTATTAGTTTATTTCTGGTTATTGTACAATTTTTGAATTTATTTGGTGTTTTATTTATAATTCCTTTTTCCAAACTCGTATTCTTCCTAAAAAGATCTCCAATTTGTGAAAATTACATTTTAATTCATATATTCTTTAATACATATTTAATTTTTGTGATGAATGATCTATAAATGATTATAAACTAAAATTCTCATAAAACACTTCCTATTACTATTTTCTTATGCGAATATTTATTTCATTCTATAAATTATCTTTCAATGTTAGACGCGTCCATGTAAACTTCTCCCTCGAACAACACCCAGCTAACAGAAGGTTCTAGGCCTAGGCCTGATAGGATACTGTTACAATTAAGCAATATATGTTAATAATCCAATTTTTTTTTCTTTTTATTTTTTTTACAAGAATTAATTATGCTTTAAACCTGCCAATTCAGGCCAACATAAGCTATGTTGCTTAATTAACCGAGAGTTGAGATTGCGATATTTGCCTAAGCATGAAGCAGCTCTAAAACTTATAACAAATGTTTATATATCCATTTAAATAAACTTACAATACGGAAAAGGATTAATTATTGTTTATTATCTTAATTTGGGCAGGTTAAATTATATTCCTTCTCAAAAAGTAAGAGTTTCTTCTCCTAAATTTTTATTGAGAGTTTTTAATGAAATATTTTTTTTTAATCTTATTGAGTTATGTTAGTTCTCAGTGACTTAAAGGTTATTATAATACTAATCTCTGATAATAATTTGATTAATAAAACTTGCATATTGAACTTATTAAAAAAAGCCTTTTTCNTTTTTTTTTTACCCCTAAAATTCTAATGACAAACATAACACGAATATTGTCATTATTTGCTGGTCCATATATATATATATATATATATATATATATATATTATGAGAGTAGTTGGAAAATTAAGACACTAGTTATTTCTAAATTAAAACCCTAGCTATCTACTCTGAAAAGAGGACCAACTATTTTGGTCCCATATACTACTAGTCAGCCTGGCATTCATCACTGCATACCCTGTACATAATTAACCATGATCTATATGATGCTTCCAATAATTATTCATTCTAATTCATTAGGGTTTAATTAGACCTTTCTCCCTTTAGTTCATCTAATTAATTTATGTATATCCGACGGCCTTTAGGTCAAATTTGTTATAGTGCATATATTGTACTCATGATAATTTTATATATATATATATATATATATATATATAAACAGTGTTATCTATTAGGATGTAGAGATATACTGATCGAAGTAAAAGTAAATATATAATCATCCTAAAACTTTTGATTTATCCTGAAAATATGAAAGTTTGGTCATTAATATTCTTAAGGCTTTGGTTAGATGCAGAGAAGATTGTAGTCATATATTTTCGTTTACTTTTTCCACAAAGTCATTTAACTTCTGCATCTAATGATCATCATGACACATTACTAATTTTAACCACTTTATATTACATGCAATTTGCCTAAGTGTAATTTTCATAACTATGTACCAATTAAAGTAATTTTTCATATAAGATTATGTCCAATGTATATTTGAATACAAAAATAAAACCAACTATTTGCTTGATACAAACAAAAATTGAATTCATAATTTTTTTTTTCTAGTTCCCCACTCCACCTGATGTTTGTGACAATAGGATATACATTTGTACCTTTTTTTTTTTTTTTAATAAAAGCGGGTCGGGTCAGAATTGGGTTTGGGTCATCGATCTGGGTTAGATTTTGGATTATGCCACGTGGCATTCCATGTGGCATACCGCGTCAGCGCCACGCCAGTCCAATCAACCCTCACCCCACCCAGGGATTAAAATCTAATTTTATAATTTTGCAGGGACTAAAACTTTTATGCAGGAACTAAAACCAAATTTTCAAATTTTACTGAGACCAAAACCATAATTAACCCTAAATTCAATTAAGAAATCATCAGCCTCAATTATTTTTCATCAAAGACCCTTTTGACTGTTTTTGTAAGGTATCCATCATTCAGGGTTTTGTATGAGCCTATATGGCTGGCTCTTCTATATTTTAAAGTGAAGATTGGTTGTAGGTAAAGCCTTCCGTTTGTTAATTGTCACCTCTCCAAACAAAATAAGCATAAAAACATCTATATGCCAAGGATTGACATTTGGGTTTGGCCTCCTTGGTGTGTAGAAACCGTTTCTTTCTTTTCTTTTCTTTTTTTGAAAAATATTAATTAATGTACTTTTAAGCAAAGATGACAACATTTTTTATTATTGATCAAAATTTATTTGTTCTTTGAAGCCACTTTAGTTGGCCGCTTTCAAATTAGAGTCAAGAGTACCTTCATTGCCTTTGTTATAGTTGCAGTCGTTTTTTTTGAGTGGCTTCCAGTAAGTTAAAGAAAAAATGATCTCAGAACGGTTTTAGCGCTTAAGCAATAAAACAGTCCAAAGTGATGAAACCCCCTTTATACATCAATAAATCAAAATCAATCATATTACAAATTAGGAGAGTTAAATTTGAAATGAATTAATGAGTTTCCCAAATAGAGTTACTAGTTTTCTCCCCTTAGGTTTTTCCATAGCAAGTAAAAAATTTAAAAATTGTGATAGTGTAGACACACATATATCTATCATTAAATGCATTTTATTGAGGTCCATACCTCAAAATGAATATGTGTGTTAACACGGTAATGAGTAGAAATAACATTTTTCAAAACTTAAAAAGAGAGTTACCCAATTCATGTTAAAGTTTACCCACATCAATCACGTTGATTTTATGGTCATGAAAAAAGAACCCATTTAAGAGTTAAAACATGCAAATTTGGATGAGATCATCTTGTTATTTGAAGTTTGAACTACCCTGATTTGGCTTACATTTGTGAGGATCCTTTGTATCTCAGATACCGATCACTACTGATTGAGATTGAAGCAAAATGTGTCAGCAGAAAATAAGATTGTATGAATAACTGCAATCAATGTTCACCAACCAATGCAGTATTCTTTTGGTTCTGATGATGGCATGTTTGTTCTATGATTGGTGCTTAACTTTATCTCTGTCTCAAATGAATTTAGGTAGGAAAAAAAATATTTATTTCATTGTTTAAGAAGCCAAAAATGTAACCAACAAAGAACTCTTAGTATCGCTTAAGTCTCTACCAGATTATCTATTCCCTTTTGCCTACCACATAGTTTACACATCCAATGTACCAAAAAAACCTGAAAGTAATAGATCATGCTTTGTTTTATGACGTTAATTTTGATGCATTTAAACTGATATTTAATTATGTATCGTCTCACATCTATTATCTTAAAAGTCTTACATTTAACAATAGTTTGATGACCGTGTAAAACTACAGGGCATAGAGAAATGAAGTAATGGTAGGGATTAAATAGCATACATATTTAAGTAACTAAAATTGATTGGGAGACGTAACAGATTAACGTATCCTCTTAAAAATGACACATGGCATTTTTTTTTCCTATTTTATCCTTAAAAATGTCATTATTGTTAATTGACTCATTAAGCCGTTGTCATACCCGCTAGGAATGGAAATTAAGTGTTGATTTGAATTTTTGAAATAAACTTCATGAGGGAAGAGGAAAAATAATACTACTTGGGAAAAGAAAAAAATAGAGAGAAAGTAACGGTTGTCCTCATGCTAGAACTTAGGAGGAGCTAATCAGCTAATCTAGAGGCATGCTTTTAGGAGTAATAATAATAATAATAATAATAAGGTAACAGTTATATAAGCATTTCATTGTCAAGTTTGCTTCATTGAGGGGGGAGGTTTTCCCTCTCTTTGCGGTGAATTCCTTATAAGAATGGACTTTCTTATTTTCAGCCATAAATCACTCTCTCGTTCATTATTATATTTATTGCCTTGTGAGTCATCATATCATTTTGTCGTTGGTGTTCTTGGACTTAGCCTTACATGTTTGTGTGCATTTACCAACACCATAATATAAAGGAAACCAAAGGCCCCATTTGTTGTTGAACGCTACTAAGCCTGCCTGAGTGAGCATTTTGCCAATCACGCAAAGAGGAAAATGGTGACCTGTGGAGAAGAGCTTCCACTTGTCCTACCTGACCCTATGGTGTTGGAGATTAATCGTTTGCAAAACCAACTCATAGGTTCATATCACTGTTATCTCTTGTTTTTATCTGCTATAGCATTATTCATTTTCAGGTGGGTTGACTCAATTGTGTTAAGGAGCAATGATCACAGATCATGCACTGCAAATGAATTTTATATCTTAATGAAATTTTAAACTTGTAAAGCTGGTTTAGTCTCTGGTATTAACTGCTGAAAGGTAGGCTCTGGTAGATTGGTAAGGGAAGAAGTATGCTTTTTTAGTTGTAAGTACTTATGGAAGTCAACTATTTTCCCTCATTTTATATACTGTTTTCAGGCGAGAAAAGTAAATGTTTTTTCTCCTTTATAACTCATCCTCTAGGAGAGGCGAGCCTCAGCGCAACCTTAAGGCTGTTGCGTACATCCATTCTCCCTAGACAATCCCCGCCACCCCCCTCCATGCACTTGGTCGCCTTCTTTTTTATTTATTTAATTGATCCTCTAGTATTAGAGATTCCAAATAATGATAAAGTAAATTGAATAGAGACACTGCTCAATAGAAAGATATAACTGAGCTGTAGCACATTAAATGGTCATGCTGTTGCAACATCTAAGAATTTCTCCACTAAATAGAGGTGGGGTTAAAAATGTTAAAAGGGTATTTGTTTGCCTCCATTGTTAGTGTGTAAAAAAGAAACCTTATATTGATAAATTTTCCACACTTGACTAATGAGTGATGGGGGGAAGAATTTAAAGTATATGGTGAGGGTGATCAAACAAATATGTACATATATATATATATATATGTATGTATGTATGTGTGTATGTATATCTAAATGTGAAACCTTTTAGATCAATGGCCCACAATTTAGAAGGTAGACAGTGTTTAAGTTTCATATGGACATGTCTTTCTGTTTAATTGGTTGCCTATAGCATCTCATTTCAGGAAATGATAGTTTTCACTTTGTTCAAAGCAAAATGCAGAAAAAGAATACAGTATAAGAATGTCCTCTGCTATATTTGTATCATTGTTTCAAATATAACATTATAACTAAACTTTTAACACCATTGCAGAAAAGGGTAAGGAACTGGCGACTCGCCAGGGCGAAGTCAAGGCCTTAAGGGCAACCGAAGCTCTGAAAGATAAGGCCATAGAAGAGGTATTTCTTTCTAAGTTTTTAGAGGATAAATTTGATCAACTGATGTTCAGTGTACTTATCTATTTTTGCAGTGTTAGTAGATTACAATTAAATATTTCTTTTAGATGCAGACATGCAGTTATTCACACTCCCCCTAGTAAAGATTCAGTTTCACTATGCGTTTGCTTGTAACAAGATAAATAAAACCTATCAGTACAAATAATAGCCGTAATTGTCTTTGTTCAATTCCAGCTGAGAAATGAAGTCAGTAAACTGGATGAAAGACTGAGACTTTCCGAGGATCATCTTAAAGACAAGGTACACTGAGATAGTACTGGTATATCTTCTAAGTTGGATCCATGTCAAACAATGCTACATTCTAAAATGCATTTACTTCAAAATCTGTTCTTATGCAGAATCTGGAAATCAAGAAACTGACAGAAGAAAAGAAAGATGCGTTGGCTGCACAATACGCAGCAGAAGCAACCCTTAGAAGGGTGCACACAGATCAAAAGGACGATGACTATGTTCCAATTGAGAGTGCCATTACTCCTCTTGAGAATGAGATTAAGATGTGTAAAAATGAGGTATAAATAATGCACTTCCCATGAAAAATGTTTTTACTAATAATACCCCAAATGTATGTGAATTGTGCAAATGAAAGTACTGACATCCATTTGATATTCAGATTAAGGCACTACAAGAAGATAAGAAAGCTTTGGAACGACTCACAAAGTCAAAAGAATCGGCCTTGCTTGAAGCAGAGAGGATATTAAGAAGTGCACTAGAGAGGGCTTTAATAGTTGAGGAAGTTCAAAATGAAAACTTTGACTTGAGGAGACAGATTGAGATTTGCCAGGCATGATGCTCGGTTTCATTTTTTCACATTTGGTTTCTATGTTGAATTGTAAGCGGTTCATCAAACTTACAACTTACCTTGATCAGGAGGAGAACAAAATCTTAGAGAAAACTCACCGCCAAAAGATTTCGGAAGTTGAAAAACTTAGCCAAACCATCCATGAACTTGAGGAGGTCATCTTGGCCAGCGGAGCCACTGCCAATGCCATTCGTGATTATCAGCGGCAGATTTCTGAATTGCAGGTAGGCAGGCATGTCGCGTGGCTAATGGCATTTTGAACTTATTGGTTGATCTATGTTGCAACATGGTTTAGCACAATTTTTCAGGAGGAGAAGAGGACATTGGAGAGGGAGCTAGCAAGGGTAAAAGTTTCAGCAAACCGAATTGCAACTATTGCTGCTAATGAGTGGAAAGATGAAAATGACAAGGTCATGCCTGTCAAGCAATGGCTTGAAGAGAGAAGGATTATGCAGGTATGTCCTCACCTGAAATTATTCTCTGGATCTCATATGATCCTGCTTTCTCAGCATCAAAATACTACTATTTCAATTAGTCGCTTTTATGTTGATATATCCAAGACCAGTGTACATTAGAAAATAAATAAATAAATTTGGCTAACTTAAAAGTCTTGACTAGGGTGAAAAATACCAAAGAAAGAAATTTACAAGACTTGTTTAATCCTGAAATTACGAGCAAGAAATGTTTATGTAGGCAGAGATGCTAAGATTGAAAGAAAAGCTGGCTATATCAGAGAGAACAGCAAAGGCAGAGTCACAACTGAAGGTAAAAATATCTGACTTGCACGAAAGCATCTAAATCAGTTTATTTTGTACATAACTAATTTTACCTGTTTTGTATTTTCAGGATAAACTAAAGCTGAGGCTGAAAACACTGGAAGAAGGCTTAAAGCATTACCCCAACCCAATCAATTCAAATGGTTTTTCTGGATCTCCAAAAGCAGAAAAGTCTAGCTTCTTAGGTTTCCTAACTACCAATGGTGGTCTGAGAAGCAGATCCACATCACAACCAAGGGCTTCTACTGTTGGAAGCTCTTTGTTCCAGAAACCTAATGTAAAAAACAACACAGACATTGTTGCTGGGAACCTGAAACAAGGGAGCGCCACCACGAAGAAGAAATATGGTCCTGCAGAAAATGTGTTGAAGAAAGGTATATGGGCATCTAGGAATAAAGTTGCTGATAGTTGTGAAAAGGAAAATGAGATGCAGCTGAACACAAGAATGGGTTTGAATAGGTGCAATGATGAAAGAGAAGTAGCTGATATTAAAACCAGCATTGATGTTGATGAAGGATCCAAAAGCAAGGGCAGCAATGATTTGATCTCAGGTTTTCTATATGATAGACTTCAGAAAGAGGTCATCAATTTGAGGAAGTCTTGTGATATAAAAGACAGTTGTTTGCACACTAAAGATGAAGAAATAAAGGTACGAGCCACTGGTGTTATCAATAGCAGAATAGCAGATAGCCAAAAACCCGCTACGAATACCGCTATAGAGCCACTGTAACCGCTATTGATACATAGTGGTGTGCTCCATTTTCGCTACGCCATAGCCGCTTTTTAATAACACTGATCCCCACCCTTCCCCTTCTCACATAGAACTTAAGATAAGAGACATTCCTTGCAGATGCTCGTGAAGAAAGTTGATGCACTGACAAAGGCGATGGAAGTAGAGTGGAAGAAAATGAAAAGAGAAGCAGCTGTTAGAGAGAAGGAGGCTGCATCAACAATGTCAGATAAAAATAGGAAAAGCAGAAGCTCAGACTCCTCTGAAAGGTTCTGTAACTTATTTTTGAAGTGAATGATGCTACCTATTACTTTGACTTTCAAGTCAGCTCTGTTTGTCTAACACTATACCTTAACATTGTTACAGAAATCACTGCAGGGCGATGAAAGAACACTGAAGATTCTTTACCTAGAGAAAGTTGAAGGCAGTTTATTTATGGCTGGTGTCTTGTGATTTTTCTCTGTAAATATCAAACAAGATTCAGAGAGGTAGTGTGTTGAAATAAAGTTCCAACTGGGGTGAAGGGGTTCTGGGATCTGAAGGATTATATGTCTTCCTCTATATTTAGATAAATGAGATTCATATCCTCTGATTGTGAGTGGTACATAGTAAGCAAGGATGAATTCTGCCACTGATATCACTTAAGCAATTGAAATTGACAAATATTGATTCATCCAAGTCCCAAGAATATGAACCGACAGTCAGCATTCCCTACACTTAGAATGAACGAAAAACTCAAACCAGAAGAAAACAAAAAAGAGACCTTTCTTCTCTATTTTCTTCCCCCTGCCTGCTGTTACATTTTAAAAAATTGAGCAGGTAAACATCCATGATTTCCTGAGTAAATACAATTAATTATACAACCCAGCACCTTCCAGGCAAGGTACGTAAAAACTGTAAATAAGATGAACTGCACACACAAATGATAGAAAACCTTAAAATTGAAACTATCCTGCCATTTAATAGTTCTGCACCTCTTGAATACTCGGCAAAGAAGGCCGCCATTCCCTAACGCGGGCAACTCCGATTTTGGCTTGCAACAACTTGTTTGATCCACTTAAAAGCAATTCCAATTGTTCTCTAGTCACCACAATCTTCATATTCCTGGTCCCCATCTTTCTATTGTCATTAGTCCTACAAGGCATCAAAGGTTTAACACATTGCTTCTGGAATGGTACAAGATGGTAAACCTCCTCATCCTGCAGCTTCCTACGTACCTTTATGTAATTTTTACAAGAAGAAGAGTTCAGATGCCTCTGTATTCCTCTTCTTTCAACCAGAGGACCTTTGGTTTGCATCTTTGGTTGAGAGTGACAACAAGCAATGCAGTTTCCCATTTTGCAATATCAAATTAACATAGACTCTCTCCATTATATATATATATATATATATATATATAAGGAGCTATGGGTCCATTTTGATTTGTGTGTGAGGCCTTCTTAAACGTGCAAGCCATCACACAGCTTTCATTCTAATGTTGGCTTCTTTTGAAAGTATAAATGAGTTCCTTTTGGCCAAAAGAGAAGATGTCAAATGGGTGGTGAGTGGTGCAGGCACTCGAGGTGGGTAGGACTTGGAATTCTGAGTCAATCACTTTTAAAATATTGTTCTGAACAATAAG
>QANU01068867.1:86324-108553 GCA_003254905.1 Nissolia schottii | reverse complement strand
CATTGTATGATGTGTAAGCTATATGATTACCATCAAGTTCAATCATACAAGATCAAATGTATTCTATTTAGCATATAACATCCTTTTGCATTCTAATTGTCATTATCTATTTGTTATGTTCTATTTGTCATCATCAAGATATAGAACAACTAGGGAACCTAGTTCTACAAATATAAGCATATACAATAAGCATAGGCAATTAGAACATATTGTATTTGTTATCATCAAAACATATTGTATTAAACAATTGGAACAACTAGGGAAACCTAGTTCCACAATAGTGACAGTGGGTTTCACTGTAAAGTGTTATTCACATGCATTGTTTTATTCTATTACTCTTCGCATAAATTAAACACACTTCCCTCCACATCCATAAAGTGTTAACACACTTAATTAAGTGTACTTAAACTCTGATCTCCGCCTAACAAGCTTTATTGGAAGAGAAACGACTTAGTTGCTGCAATTAAAATTTTGACACCAAGTGTCGTGTAGCCACCCAATAACTTAGCCATCTTTCTCACAAACATATGCGACACACATTCACATTAATTATGTAAGTGTAAGCTCTATGATGTTTGTGAGTGGGTGACTGGATGGTTACACAAAACTTGGTGTCAAATTGGCATTTTTCTTAAAATTTGTGGGAGGTATTAGAGTTGAAGAATTGAAAAAAGGATTTTGTTAACGAGAGTCCTAACCCAACACCAAAAGGATGAAATTGCAGCACTTTATTTGCAGCGGTTAAACAAATTGTTGCTGGAATGCAGCTGTTGCATTCCCAACCGCTGTGGATTAAAAAAAAAGAAATATGAGATGGGAAGAGTCGCACTCACGAGACGCATCCCTCTCTTCTTCTCTTTCGCACGCATCTCTCCCTTTCAATCCCATCGCCGTCTGCGTCTCTTGGTCGCCGCCTCCCGCCTCCCACTCTACGTCTGCGTCTCCACCCCCACTGCCTCCAGCTCTACCGTATGTGTCTCGTTCTCTCAGTCAAAGTCAGAGCCCACAATCTCCTTCTCTCATGTCTCCATCTACGCCTCCACCAGGTACGCGTCTCCTTTGGCATCGCGTCTTTGCCGCTGCCGCCAACACCCCGCTGCGTAGCCTCGATCTCAGCGACACCACCATTAGTCTAGTTTTCCTTTTTTTTTTTTATGTTAATTCTGTTTTTTCTCTGTTAATTTAATCTTGACCTAAATTTCTCTTTGGTCCAGAAATTTGGAGGTGTCTTCAAATTCCTTATTCTAGTGCCTCCTCCACCTCTCAAAAACCATAATCCATCTCCTTCTCCTTCTTCGGAAGATGTAGCAGAAACACCAACAAGAACACCGGCAGCGAAAGTGGTTCCCGATGAGTACGACGAGAAAACTTACTGCTTTTACACCACCGACGCCTCCACCATCTACGGCCTCGCCGCCTTTGCCCTCCTCTTCATGAGGCGCAACGTCCTTAACGGCGTCATTAGATGCCTCTGCTGCAGCAAAGGCCTCGTCTCTGGCGCTGCTCCGCCACTTGCGCCGTCCTCCTTTTCATTTTCTCCTGGTAACTCTGATTCCCTCACTTTCTTTAATTTTCCCCAAAATTTTACTGTCAACCATTATTAGCTAAAATTTAAAAATTGTAATTAGTTTCATTAGGAACTAACCAAGTAATGATTGCGCAATTTGCAATTAGGAAAAGAAAGCACAAATTGAAGAAAAACTATCTATGTTGGATTCAGTTGATCCTAAACTGAGGCTTTCAAAAGCAACTGAATTGGTTGGTAGCCACTTATAGGTAAGTAGTAGGGTTAATGATGCTTCATATGGATTTGCTTTCCTATTGTTTGTCTCTGATTCTGCTTTTGCTCACTGCCAACAGTCCATACGTGTAGCAGAGAAAATTACACAAAAGTTGAAGGACAATTATCAAAATCTCAAATGGTGTGAGTTTTTAGAAGGGTTTTTATTTACTAGTTATTCATGTGAGTTTTACTACTATCAACAAGAACTTGTTATACTAATTGCTTGCGTAGGCTTGCAGCTCGCTAGATTTTAGAGTACTCATAGTTAGATTATATAAGGGCTTGAAGTAAGTCTATATAACTGTTTATCAGTTGAACTTATCTCAAATATAGTCAGTTTACACTTTGTATTCATTATCATGTGATTTCTTTCTTTCAATGCATACTTTTGCACTACCTTATGGCTTGTACTATCCGATCATCATCCAATGCAGCTTGTTAGATTTTAGAGTACTCATAGTTAGATTATATAAGGGCTTGAAGTAAGCCTATATTACTGTTTATTAGTTTAACTTATCTGAAAAATAATCAGTTTACACTTTATATTCATTATCATGTGATTTCTTTCTTTCAATGCATACTTTTGCACTAATTTATGGCTTCTGATATCCTATCACCATCCAATGCTCCTAAGAACTCTGAATCTGAATCATCCTAATCAATTTTAAAGTCTGTCCTCTTTATTGCATGATCATGTGCTTTGTAGTCCATATTCTGAGTTGTTGTCCATCTCTGAGGGAATAGCACATCAGATATGCAAGCTTCGCTCTGTATTCTTGCACATTTTTGGAACGCTGGATTGGCATATGTCTAGCAAACTGTTGTGGTGTAGTGTGGCATACATGTTTTGTTTTGGGTCTGAGGAAATTTTGGGGCCTGCGCAACACTTTGTGTGATGCACTGATGCGAGGATTGATGAAAACCAATTTGCTGTTTTCTGATCACTTCACTTGAATTTTAAAAACTATATTAACCAATTCACCGCTCGTCTTTCTCTGTGCAAATTTTGTTTTATGGGTGACAAAAAAGCATGTTGTTAGACAAACCTATCTGTTGCTAATTCACAGTAATATTATCAATCATTTAAGGCATCTGCTCATTCAGATTATGATGGCAGCGGAGTTGAGTCATCTATTTCGAAATTTGGAATCAAGAAGGCCTATCGAAAAGCTGCACTTAGGCATCACCCTGTCAAGGTTTTTTGATTGGCATCTTGGTTAAGTACTCATGCATTAATAATGATTTTAACAATTTTTATATTCTTTCGGCTGCCCAAATTTTGGCAAGTGACAGTGGAGATGATAGGGTATGGAAAGATATTGCTGAAGAAGTACACAGAGATGCTGATAGGCTTTTCAAAATAATTGGAAAGGCATATGTAGTCCTGTNGGCATCTTGGTTAAGTACTCATGCATTAATAATGATTTTAACAATTTTTATATTCTTTCGGCTGCCCAAATTTTGGCAAGTGACAGTGGAGATGATAGGGTATGGAAAGATATTGCTGAAGAAGTACACAGAGATACTGATAGGCTTTTTAAAATAATTGGAAAGGCATATGTAGTCCTGTCAGACCCTGCCAAGGTATTTTGTGTGTTATTTTGATAATAGAAGAAAAACATAAGTCTAGAAATTAGAGGACTTAAGGTCATTCATCTATAAGGAAAGACATTTTAAGATATCTTAGGCAATGATTTTGAATTTTTTCAGTTTACTATTTAAGATTGATTTCATAATCTAAATTTGAACCATGAAGCAGATCATGAGTATCATCAGATGGTTTCTTGCATTAATCAGTTTTTGAACAGGCAGTAGTTCATTTAATAAATTCTACATGGTTTCGGTTGTTTTAGCACGATTCATATTATGTCATCACTCGACATTTCTTTTTGGCATAATTGATCTGGTCCCTACACCATTACTAGAATTGATAAGGGGTGGAAAAGAAAAGCATTAGTTAGGTGGTCCTAATTGAGATTCTGGTGACGGTGATTTGCATGGTTTCAACATAGAACAATAGATGGATACCCTTGAAGAAATAAAAGATGAACTGAAGCTGCAAGCTTTGTACTTGCTTATCTATTTTCTGTCGCTCGCCTTCTCTCCATTTTCTCATGTTTATCATCTTTAGGCAGTTGACAATACCTGGGAGTTGTTTCAACCTGCAGGCAATTAATATCTATGTGCAATCATTATTCATAAGAACCATAAGATCTTCAAGCATTTACTGCCACCCTGCTGGTGAGGCTGATTTAAAAATGTTAATGTAACTTGACTCATTCTAAGTGTAATTTTTCAGGAAAACACATGCTTGTATACATACCCCAAGATATCCTCCAATGGTATCAGAGGATCCTTTGGAATCGAGTTTGTTATCTGCATTGAATGGAGCAAGAATTGTTTACTTTGATGGAAGGTTATATGAAACTATTTTGTTACAATTTTTTGTTGTTGTGTACACTTGATTTTGTGAAGTATTCTACATATAAGGGTTTCATCTTAATCTTTGAGAATTGTAAAAAATGATCGGATGCTATACTGGTCTGTGTTTGTGCCTACACACGCGTGCCAGTCTGTAGAGGGTGCGCAATTTGGATTATGTATTGTAGAATGATGCTTCTACTGGTGTTATTGAGAATTGTTATGTTCTGCAGTACTTATGTTTTGGCCTTGTTCATATGCCTTGATGAAACAATGAGCCTCCCATTTTGGAATCCTCCAATGTAATGGAACCCTCCAATTTGGCTTTTTTCCCTTAGAGTTGTTGATTACATAATATGTGGTGAACTGGTCATTAGGGGAAATCGTGATGTAGAGTAAATAATTAATGGGAAGAGTGTATCTGTCCAGGCTAGTTAAACAAATGGGAATGATTTGAGGGGTTATATAATTAATTAATAGCCCTTGATTTGATTATTTTATTTTTTTAATTAAGAAGAGTGTAAAATTGTTGTAGTTGTCAGGTGTCTTTTCATTTCTTATTAACAAGACAAACAAAAATTGAAATTTAAACATAGCAACGGTTTGGAACCGCTGCAAAAACAATAGTTAAAACTTCAACATAGCAGCGGTTCAAAACCGCTGCAAATTTATTGCGGCTATTATTCTGGCGGTTGTTGTTACCGATACAGTCGGAAAAATGTTTTTAGCGGCGGTTCTAACCGCCGCAAAATTAACTTTTTCTTGTTGTGTAAGGACACTTGTTAAACAACCTAATATAATTTTATTGAAAAAATAAAATTAACAAATCTTAAATATAATAAAAAGTATTAATGTTCACAAAATATTCCACTCTAAATTCTTTAATTTACCTAGGACTGTAGTTAGCGAATCCCTTAAAAAAAACATTATTCATTTACGGAAGTTAAAAGTGAATAGTTAGCGAGGGGCGATCCTGCCGACACTAATTTTAGTTTGCCTCATGATACAAAGTTATTGAAAAGTAATATGAGAAGAATGGTTAGGCAATATTAATAACAAAAGTGAACAATAAAATGCATATAAAATATAATGATTTTTAATTATATACGAGTCTCACATATTTTTTATATTATTCAATAATTTTATCTTTTTATTATATTTTGTATGTTGTTTATGTATAATTATTCATTTTTGTTGTATATGTAAAATTTCTCTAAGTTATGGATTATTTCACAAAATTTAACGTAATCTGATCAATTACCCGTTATTTTTAACTGTACCAAAGTTCATGTATATAACCTTTTTTTCTTCACTATTCTTCTTCCTTGTTTAGAGGCAGCTTTCATACTTTCGTTAGATATTAGAATGCGTTTCAACGCCATAAAAGATAGCTTGTTGGCAAATTGTAAAAAAGCAGAGAAATAGAGCTAAGCGTAAGGAAACATATAAAATAATATTTAATTATCTCTATTCATTAATTTAAACTTTTAAAAGAAATAATTCTTAAATTTTGATATAATATCAGTGCTAGTGCGACCAAAATGTCTAAAATTCAATCTTTGCGAATTCATTTTTAAAAATGATTCCCGTACAAGCAAATAAATTCTTACATAATAAAAAAATGTGTAAAAAAATATATATAAATTCGTTCACTTATTTCTTCTTTTTAACTTAAGTTTTGGGAGTATGTATATGTAGGTTGAACATTGAAAATTGAAATATAATAATATAATAACATGACCAAGTAGCAGTCGGCTAATACAAATGGGGTCTCAAAATTAATGTAATAAAATGATAAGATGATGAGGCCATTTCTAATCATCTTTAAATAAGAATACGTCCAGCTACCGGAAGGAACCAAAAGTCCAAAACTCAATTATAGGTCATTTAACTAAATCCTTTATCATCACCATTCAATATTCTTTCGAAGTTACGAATGCCACTAAAATTTGTCACGTTCTTCCACCTGCTACTTCACATGGTTTGGACAGAGAGTAGGGAACGAGAACTGTGACCATGGTTAAATTCTCGAGTTAACTGGTAAATTCTTAGTGTTTATGATTTTATTATATAAAATAAATTAACATTTATATAAACTTTATTTTAGTAAAGTCGTACGAGTTTAAGACAACTCTTGATTTTATTAGTAAATTTACGAGTTAAAATCTACTTATGAGTTTATCTCCAAATATACATATTTTATAACTTTGTTAAATACTTACATAATTTTGTTTATATTAGACAATATCTATTAAACTTATTAAGCCAATTTCATATATTTATTATAATTGAGATATATTTTTATCAAACTATAAAATAATAACATGTACAAAATGAACTATGGCATAATAACTAAGTGTTACACATTAAGGTGCATTTTATAATATTTCTTTTTTAATTTAATTTAAAGTTACATTATTCAATTTCAGTTATAAATATAATATTTAATCATGTTTAATTCCTAATTATATTGTTTATAACTTTTTTTCGTATGTAAACTCTTACGAGTTTGCGAGGCGAGTTTGTTGAGACTCCACGAGTTTACTTAAACTTTCGAGTTTGATAACCTTGAGTATGACGACCTTCAGATTTCGGTTCATCGCTACAACAAATTTGGACCATTGTAACGATCATGATCGTTGTAGTGAGGATATATCACCACAGCAAGTACGTTGGTGGAACATCAAATTTCGCATCGCCTAAATGTGATGTTGGGTTATTGGTTTTCTTCTATAAATAGAGTTTTCTTATGAGAGCTTGAGTTGCTCAAATAGTACTCCTAAGAGCTTTGTCTATTAAGGATTTTCAAGTATATTGTAATAGTGGCGATGTAGTACCTCCACCACAGGTAAGTCTTTATTTTAGTTCGTTTTTTAGAGGTTGGCCTGACACCACCACCATAGTAGTCTAGGTCTAGACTGCTAAAGCAATATAAAATGCCACAAAAATGTTTTGTCACTATAGTGATATCATTTGTTGTAGTGATGCATGATTGGCTACAGTGGTGTTGGATTAATAAAGTGAGCAATTCCACTTACTACTTTATTGATTTAATGATGAAAATCTTCACTTTGTCTAAAATCATTACTTTAGAGAATCTGGATCCAAATTTGTCATAACAGAAGCATACAAGCGAAAGAACTTTAGCAGTTAAGCCTCTGCTTCTGACTTTCTATCTATCCCATTTTTAACACAAGTTTGTAAAAAAAAAAAAAGCAAAAATTAATTTATTTTTGTTTCTTATTTTGTTACCCTAACTAATTTTATGTTCTTTTCGTCCCTTGAATCTTGCAAAATACACTTTTTGGTTTCTTAACTTACTTTTGTTTTTCATTTTATTCCCCTAATAAATTTGATATTCTTTTTAATCCCCTAACTCTACAATCTCTAGCGACAAAATACACTTTTTGGTCTCCTCCCTGTTTTTGGGTTAATGCTCAACTTTATCTTTAGACTTTATACACGTGCACTACCTAGTCTCAGGACAAAGAAAAAAGACTTATTAGTCCCTAAACTTGAGAATCAATAGACTTGTTAGTCACTCTGTGTATGAACTTTACAAAATATGCGTTAAACCGTCCTTAAACTTTATAAAAAATGTCATAAATAATCTTTAATACTTGTAAAGTTCATGAATTACTCAAAATATCTTTTATAAAGTTTAGGGAGAGAGATCATGGAGAATATGCATTATGCATTCCATAAATAATCTTTAATAATTGTAAAGTTCATGATCATGGAGAATATGCATTATGCATTCCCTGAACTTTAGCAAACCAAATTAAGCACCTCCAAAGTCCAACCTATCCTCAAACCATGGAGAATGGTCATGACCTCAGCCTCTTAATTCCCAGCCACCCTATGGAACCAGAAAAATTGAGAATCCAATGACCAGCGTCATTAAGAGAAAATGGCACCCTATGTGATATGAGTGTGGGCATTATAAGAGTGTGAGAGATCAAGTATGGTGTCCAAATAACACTACTAAATCCACAGAGGTAGATATCAATTATTTTAATTTGCGATGAAACTTTATTAACTTACAAAACGTAAAACAAAAGACATCATATAATAGTATATTGGTATCATTTAATCCATGAATAGGTGATACAAAGAAAGAAATGGTTGGGTTGAATGAGTGATTGTTGTAGTAGCCAGATCACATTATTGTGCACCCTGACGCGTTTTCTTCGCTCGAGTATTGATCGCAACGGCTCACGTAATAGGGTCTGCCGCATCCACTGTAACTATCATAAACGGGCCTCCCATAGTACCCATCGTAACATAGCGGGGGCCCAACTGCACATTGACCTGGCACCGGCACGCCCTCGTAGCATGGTCCGTAGCACATCCCAACCGGAACCACAATTGGTGCCGGCACCGGCACCGGCACCGGATCCGGAAGTTTAACCGGAGGTAGTGCAGGCTTGGGCTGTGGGGGCTTGTCGGCAACGGGCTTGGGCTCTTTGGGCTTGTCGGGTTTTGAGGGATCGTGCTGCTCCTTAGGCTTATCCGCCGCCTCTTTCTTTTTCTTGGACTCAGGAGGGGCGGCCTCAGGCTTTGGTTTCTCGGGTTCCTTCTTCTTTTCGGGCTTGGACGGTTCCACGATTTCGATGCTCTTGATGGAACCCCCGCCTTTTGAGCAAAGCTTGTCCCTGATCTTCTCGGGGCTGCAGCACACCACCGTGATGCTCACTATGTTTTGCTTCTCTTCGAACTTCTGATCTCGGATTTCTCTTGTTCGCAAAAGAGGTGAAAGGAAAACAAATCAACTCAATTTGATGTCCTCTTCCTTGTCGGATTGCATGCAGTAATTAATTACTTAGAGAGAGAGAGATGAACTCACGAGGGTACTTGGCCAGAAGCTTCTTGACCTTCTTGCAGCATTTCTCACACTCAAGGTCAACCTTGAGCTTCATCATGGTCACCTAATAAGTAATAAATAATTAAATAAACATCAGTGCTATATACATACATGACTTTGTGTATATAGCCAAATTATGATTGTCACGTAGGTAGAAGAATGGCTTCATCAAGTTATGTTACAAATTCAGGCAGAAAAGCAGAACCTGCTGCTAAGAAATTAAAATTATTGAAACCTGAAAGTTAAAGAACCTCACATTTTACTTTAATTTTGTAAGCAAGGACCACAAAAATTAATCATTAAAGAGAGAAATGATTATTAGCGGAATGGCAATTAACACACACACACACACACATATCTCATCGATCGAACGTACCTTTTCAGCCATGGCAGTGGATCGATCAGAGCTCAGAGCTCAGATCTGAGGCTCAGATAAAAATGATAAGAAAAGTGTTGGGAACTGATATGAGCAACAATACCGACGAATGGAAATGGAAATTTAACTAGGCGTGAGGCTTAACACTCTAGCCAATCAAATCCCAACACGTGATGCCACAGCAAGGGTTGAATTTTGTGCTCTAGAGATTGTCGTTACCTGGAGCGGTGGAGGTTGAAGCTGGCAGGAACGAACCAACTGCTGTTCACATAGTCAGTCATAGATGTCCATGTGCTTGGTTTTGATACATCACTATTAATAATTATTAAGTTATCAATTAAGATGTAAAATTAAGTGGTTTCTTATTTATTCCATAAAATAAATATTTTGTTTTATTTTATTTATTTATTTATTTTTGATAATTTTTATAATTAAATTCATAAAATTTTATTATTATTCATGATTTAATATAACATATTAATAGATTATATGATTTAGTGAGATAAATTAATACCTTTCAATATAATATTTGTAAAGAGATACATCGTATACTTAAATAATTCGCATATTTCTAAATTTCTTATAAATTATCTCTTTCAATGATTTGACTAATGAAAAATTTATTATGATCATATAGAATATAAAGTAATAACAAAATTTGATAAATTTAATTATAAAAATAATCAAAAATAAATAAATTAAGTAACATAAAATATTTACCTTACAAGATCCTTAAAAATCCATCGTAAAATTATTGTCATTGAGCACATTAACTAGGTAAGACCTCCTGAGCGCCAGGGATTTGTTAAACTAAAATCACTCATCTAATCAAATTTATGTTATAATACAAATATTATCTACCCCGATTATTTTATTATATTTGTATTACAGGTATTGAGTTTGGTTATGTTAATGATCATGCACTACCACATCCCGACCATATATGTCTCTAGGCTTGGTGACTAACCAGTTTATAATCATATTAACATATCTGTCTATCAAAATTTAATTTATTCAAATAATTTAATATTTACTTCTCGCAAGCAATGTTTTGCATCTGAATTTTTTGAGTTAAAAAAGGAATACCGACAAAAGAATTATCCTTAAAGTCGTAGAAGACCGAGACTCGACTCAAATTGAATTAGTTTGAATCCAATAAACTTCACACACGGATATTTTAAACCAAAATGTAATACCAGATTCTATAGAATTTACTGTTAGAGAAGAGATCGTACTCCCTTCACCAGTCAGTGATGAATATGGACCAAACACCAGACGTTTTAATTTAGAGGGTTGAAATGAGTAATGCCACTACCTAATGAAGAATATGAACTTGTTATTGATAACTTAGGAGTTCGGAGTGGTCCAAATTTGTGGGCTCCAGAAAGTGTGTTCATATTTCTTCTAGGTGGTGAAAGCTTTGCAATCATGGTGCTTAACCGAATGCGATTATTGAATCTTGCAATTTTTCTGTGTAAAAACGGTTCAATAATGAAGAAACATTATTTTGGCTAGAGGTTATATCATAATTGGACCCTTTCTGCATTGTTATAATAATTAAAGATTAATTTTGAATGATATATTTTTATGATTATTAACTGATAATATATATAATTTTGAAATGTTATAAGGATCGAGCACATTTGGATATAGCAAAATACGATGGAAAGAATGCTACGTTAAACACCGCAAGATATCTATTTTTTTAAATCAACAGACGGGGCTTCAAGCCCAAACAAACTAGCCGAAACGGGAGTTAAGGTTATAGAGATAAAATCAGGAGGAAAATGAAGCAACATAAAGTATCTTGGTGTACAAAATATAGAAAAATGGGTCCACATAAAATTAAAAAAAATTTTAAAAAAAAGGTCATTATTGTTCATTTTCTTACCCGTAGTTTTTACATTTTTCTCTTACTCTTTTTTTCCCCTCTTTACTCCATCTTCTAACAAAAACAACCATCATTATTTTTAATCTACAACAACCAACATTTTTTATGATGAAAAAAAATGAGAAAAGACAAAAAAATTCAATGCCATTCTCTCTCTTAAAGTACTTTTAATAATTTTTCTATTTCTTTCTTTTTCACTTATTTTGGCTCTTTCTTCTAAAAAAAAAAACAAATATTTTTAACACACAACAACCAACATTTAATATTTAATATATATAATAACTAATATTAAGTAAAAAAAAAGTATATATAATTATTTTAACAAACTTTAAATAATTTAAACTATTAAATCATGGTCATATTAATAAAAAAATATCAAAATTATTTAAAATAAATATAAAATAAAAAAATTATTTGATGTTAGTTTTACTCATTCATAAGTATAAAAAAATTATTTAAATAAAATTTAATTTTTAATCCCTATAAAATTTTAAAGTTTATTTTTTGTTCCTATAAAATTTTAAAGTTTATTTTTAGTCTTCTGTCTAGCCGTAAAAAGACTAAAAACAAACTTTAAATTTTTACAGGACTACAAATTTTACACGAAACCTAAAAATAAATTTTAAAATTTTACATAAATTAAAAGCTTAATTAAGCTTTTTTATAATTTTCCTAACTGTCACCACCACCACCAAAATAGTCTTCTTCAGCCATCCACCGCCACCCTTTTTCACTGTCTCCTGACGCCGATGCCAGTGCCAGAGTCCACCATCGTTGCCAACCAAGTCGATCATTCGTCACAATCCTGCAAGGACGACAGTCACCAATGACTCCCTCTCCCCCTTAGTGCCACCACCATCCCTTTCCTGGTGTCACCATACCTCTCTCTCCAAAGAAGAAATGCTCCTCCCCGCCCTTTCACTGCCAACCACTGTCGCACTGTTCCCCACCCTTTTTCTATGATTCCGTTTACACCCACTTTTTCACAGTAACGAGAGCTTCTATTAAATCGCAAACACAAACCAACAAAAAAAAATCAACGACGGCAAGGAAGCAAGGTGCAAAGTGGCACAACTCTCTTGCAACAGATGTTGTCATAGATCTGCTCCTATTCATCGCGCCTGCAGCCTCGGAGGTGGCGTTCCAATGTATGTCAACGGGTTGGCCAGAACGACGCAAGTGAAGAGAGGGTGAAGGAAGTGTCAGAAGCAGGAGGGGAAGAGGGTAAGAGAAAATGAGGATAAAATTGTAACTTAGGGACCTTTTCTTAATTAAAAAACTACTTGGACCAATTTGGTCCCAAACACAACGAGGACCAAGTTAACAGGCTCCTTGCCTTTCAATAAAAGAGCCACTTGAGACCACTGATTCCACTTGGAAGCTAAAAAGTTATATACGAAATAACATTTAAAAAAAAAAAAAAAGGATGGTGAGGTGGACATGAGCACCAAGCAATTGCCGCAAAATTGTTTTTTCCCAATTATTTTAGTGGCTTGATTAATATTAACTAATTAAAAAAAAAAGAATTGGGGATTCCAGTGCCTGATCAATGGCCATCAAGCAATTGCATTATATGTAAGACATTCTTGACCTCAATCCAATGATCCTCACGGAGCTTAGAATTTCTCTCTTATAACTGTACTACACGAAGCTGTATTAACTAATAAAAGGCTTTAAAGGCTACACGGTCGATGTCTCATTTATGTTTCCCTCTACAAAGACTTGTACAGCACCACAGTGACATATTTGGCTAGAAATCGATGAGTTGTACCAAGAGCAACCACAGAAGGGCTGCCCTTTCCTTTCTGCATGTACAGATGATTGAGCACTACGTGCTGAGGTCTCGATATAGGAGGTTGGATTTCAATATTTGTTGAAGGAACATTAAGAAGGGTCATTTGCAAGAACGGAGGAACCAATGGCGGCTCCTTTGCATAATCTTCAGAACTAGGTTGTAAGTTGTTATAGCTAGAGTCTGGTGATTTGGGAGGTTCAAAACCAGAAATGCCTCCAATGTCTTCAGGAACATAATCCTACATATGATAAATAACATTGTTAGTCTCAATTTAGATGCCAGTCCCTTCTAGCAGAAAAACATAATGATGAAATTATTTCTAGTCCTAGAAGACATGCAACCAAATCAATTTTAGTATGTTGCCATCAGTACACCTTCCACTGTCTAGGAATTGTGGGTTTTACTGATCATCATGTAGTTTTATTAGAGTGCCATGAGAAAACTTAATAAATAAGAAGCTACATGGCAATGAAATGACCAAAAAACAAAGAAGTGGATAACTATTCTGTTACCATCACAATTATCAAACTCATGCACATGAAGGATACAATAAGAAAAGGAAAGGCGTTTCCCATTTGGTGGGGTTGGTAACTTGGCATCCTGAATTAAACGATGCCATTGTATGATTTGTATCCTATTCTAAATTAGTTTTGTATACACCCTATTTAAATCGAAGTCATTCTTAACAGTTTCATTCATCTATAGTTTTTTCTTCATTTCGTTTTACCTCTGAACAATTAGACTACCCTTCATCTGGCTATGTTGCTCACTTTGTCATGGTATTTTTGCTTCACTTTTTAGCTAAGTAGATCTGCAAGTCTCCTTTAGTTTTTGGATAATCATCCTTAATGTGCATGAATTTTAAGTCTAGACCTTGTATCCACAATACACAAATTAGGAATATTGATATTCTAATGAGCATAGTTCCAGTGGTCTACTACCACTACCAGTGACATCTAGGAAAAATTACTTCAAAGCTTTCTGCCCTCCCTCTATGCAAGTCAGGCACACAACAGTTATGATTTAAAAGAATCTCATCCATTACCATTAGCATGAAGAAGCATCATCAATCAATGCATGAAAGAAATATGTGAAAATACAATATTACCCTTATCTAATTTCACTTGTATTTAATTATGATAATGGTCATTAATACCATCCAATAGGAGGACTCCCCCTCCACTATTATGTGAAGCAACCTTTCCAATGCATTATAAATGGTTGATTAATAACTAAGGGCATCGTTGGAAAGAAAAAATTAATGCTAAATTGAAATGGGAGATGAACAAATAATTTGAAAACCTAAATAAAACATTTTGGACAAATATTATGAAATGGAGGGAGCACTAAAAAACAATTTGTTATCTCACTGCTAAACTGGCACTCTCCTTCACAAGTTAAAATGATTGAAAACTATACATATTTTTGGTTGTATATCACGGGAAAATTGGAAACATACATCACTGAAATGAATTTAGGATCATATGCATTGAAAACAAAGTTCTTGCTAGAATAGAAGAGAAATTTGGTCAAAGAGCACAAAATAAATGGGAAAAAAAGAAAAGACAAGACATCCAGAATTCAATGCAACAGCCAACAGTTATATTAGACCCAAAAAAGAGTTGCATCTTAAAGGAGAAAAAAGGTAATACAGAAAAAATGAGTTTGATACCCTGAAAGGAGAGAAAAGTGAAATCAATACTAAAATGCTGCAAAATAATATGGTCCTCCACGATTCATTCATACAAGGCTCATTTAATGTCCCTGATCATGTTGCAAAATCAATACTACCAAAAAATAGGTTAGCTATCAAAAGCATCATCCTTTTTCTCAACTTAAAAAAATTAACTATCAGATTACTATGCATGTGACCATCATCACATACTCTTGATTGCATGCAAAATATGTAATAAGATAGTACCTGTAAGTCCAAAATGTTGTAAGCATTCCCAGCATCATCTTGGGCCCAAAGCAAGTCAGGTGCATACCTCCACTGTCCATCCACAATAAATCTGAACTGGTAAACACCGGATGGCAGTACCTTCATTATTGTGAAGTCCTTCCCTGATCTCTGCAAGTGCATTCTGATGAACAAGGAATATCAGAATGCAAACAACATTTATAGCATCCTCTGAAGACAAATAATGAAGACACATTTTTTTCCCAACCTTGTTTTCCAATTATCCCATGATCCCTCCACAGCTACTTCTTTCCCATCATAACTCCAAGTAATCATTGTTGGAATTCCTAGCTCACTGTACACATCTTCATACCCTGAAGTAGTTCGCATCCAGGAAGGACTTGGAACATGCATCTCATCAGGTCTTTGTAGTGTAACCACTGGTACCTAAACACAAGGGAAAATGGACGATTGACAAGTGACAACTAAACACGAGATTCCACAAAAGTGGCACACAAAAACAGGCCACAGCAAACACACACACACACACACACATAACTAGAATAACAAACTCAGAATCATGCTTAAGAAAGACCAAATAGCAAATCAAATATGATTGACAACAAGACATTGCGATGCTCAAATGCGAATATAGTTCTTTTCACATAATCCCAACACCATAAGCAACTTGCTTCCTTCCTAATTAGTTACAGATATACTCAATCCCATACAGGATGATTGATGAAAGACTACTCAGCATGTTTCTGTGTTTCAGCGATACAATTACCACAATCCACAAGGTGAAAGCATGGAACTGTAAAGTAGTGAATGAATAAAACAAGAGAAAAAAAAAAGAGCTTCAGAACTTCATTATCTACCTTCAGGCCTTGCATCAAACAACTAGCGTGCGTCAAGAGTTGCTGTTTTTAGTCCCCAAAAATATCTCACGAAAAATTTAAAACAATGAATGAAATTGTAGCATGAGAGCATACTGATTCACGTTCAAAAGGCACAACATCCAACCCCAAAATAAAACCAACGTGGATAGCTGGTTTGATTTTTTATTATGGATTTACGGGTGCAAGCACAAAAAAAGGAATAAAAAAAAAAACAAAGGAATTTTTTTTACAATCTGCAGTGAAAATAGAAAAAAAAAACCCATTAACCCGTAAATGCCAAAACGTGGAGGAGATAAAAAAGAAAGAAAGAAAAAAAGTTGGAAACTTTGAACTCACTTGAGGGGTGAACATCAATGGAGATTGGGTTGCTCTAGGGCTAGCAGGGGGAGACTGACCCATCAACTCAGTAGGGGCGAGGTTGTCATTTCCACCACTCACAGTGTCACAACCTTCGGTACCACCTTCGTGTTCTTGTTCTTTTTCCTCAGCACCTGATTCATGAGTTCCATTCACCTCTTCCCTCTCATTCACGTTCCCCATCGTTATGAAGAGAGTGAAGGAGAGAGGAAAATAAAATCAAAAAACAAAAACAAAAATAGAGAGAGAAGAGAGAATGTGAAGGCACTTGGGTAAAATATTCAAATGGGATTCTGATTCCCACAACAACCGAATGAAGGAATCAGCGGAAAACAGATACTCATTTCATTTGGGAGAAGGAAACGGGGATAAGGTTAGAGTATCTTTCGATTGATGGTGGGGAAAGGAAATTAAAATAGTGGAATGGAGTTTAAGGGAATTAGAGGATTGACTTTACTCCATTGTTTAGATACTTTAGTAACGGAGTAAATAATTTTTCATTTTATATGTTTGGATATTTCAATGAGATTGAATGAAACAAGTGATAATTATAATTTTTCTTCTCCTAGTACCCTTATCAATATCAAGTGTACATCACATGATCTTATAATATATATGACCCAACTTGAAGCTATAAAATAATTTTGTACCTAGAATATGTATTTATAGATTTAATGTGTTGATTATTTATAAATTTTAATAATTTGGGAAAGATTGTTGTTTTTAAATTTAATATAATCTATGCATGTGTGTCTCTTTGGTTTTAATTAAAGATTATATATTTTTATTTTATAAGAGATATAATATGTTCTATGCATAAATTTAAGGAGTAAAACTTTATTTTGATCATTAAAAACTACTACATTAATCCTTTAAAAAAAATTGTCCTATATTAGTCCCTCAATAATTAAAAATGTCTTTACATTAGAATTTTAAAATAACTAATATGGTTATTGTTGTATTTTTGAAGAATTAACAAAATGACTAATATGTAATATTTTTAATCATTAGGAGACTAACTACGTAAAAAAATAAATTAATTAAAAGACTAATGTTATGATCGCTATATCTTTGAGAGACCAAATATAACCCCTTACGAAAATGATCTAGCTTTCCCTTGCGTATATTATTAATAAAATGTATGGCTTGTGAGATCAATTATAGGTTGACCCATTTTACATAAAGCAAAGTTGATGTCATAATAACAATCAATCAATATATATTTCCAAATATTTTCTTATACATAAAATGAGTGAGAGTCTTAATATTGATCTTGGAGTTTTCCCTCGCATGAACACCTTTTCACCGACATTATTATTTGTTAAAACCTTTGCTTCAATAATTTGTTTATTAATTTGTTTATCAATTCTAGTAATGAATACCATTTTACCATTATACAATTTAGCAGAGTGATCAATGTTACTGAGCAATATGATTGGAGTTTCAATCTTCAAATTGAATTCATTGTTTGGTACAATAGAACGTCTAATGTTGGAGTCTTCCCTCGCATGAACACCTTTTCACCAACATTGTTATTTGTTAAAACCTTTGCTTCAATAATTTGTTTGTCAATTCTAATAATGAATAACCTGTTACCATTATACAATTCAACAAAGTGATCAATGTTACTGAGCAATATGGTTGGAGCGTCAATCTTCAATTTGAATTCATTATTTAGTACAATATAACGTTTAATGATATTTAGAAATTCTTGTGTGTAAATATCGTGAAAAAACTCATTATTAAAATTAGGGTAAATAACAATTTACCTCCTTGTAGTGTACCTATTGTGCACTTAACCCCCTAATCTTCTAAAATGTGCAATATGACCCCTAAAGTTTTCAATATGTTCAAACAAGATCTTCTGTTAATTTTAACATCCTAATGATCCGTTAGTTTACATGTACATGTCACATGATGCATTATATAGATAAAATTATCCTTACTTTTGGTTTTAAAATTAATATAAAAATAATTAAAAAAACCAATTTCCCTTCTCTTTCACAGACTTCCTTCATCCCTCTCCCTTAACTTGCTAACATCTTAGTTCACCTAACCTGTTGTCGCTAGAGCACCGTGTTAGCCAATGATAATCTCCCATTGTGTCCACACCTTCCTTTTGAGGTAGCAAAACAAACTCGTGAAGGAGAATAGGGTTGTAGTAGTGACAAAGAATAAGGGAGCGACTGTGCCAGTGGAGAGCGAGACAACGATTGCAAATCGCGCTCCCGACCCCACTCCTCTGCATGTATAGAAGAAACTCAACTCTCTCTTTTTCCCTTGACACATCCGCTTTCGATCTCTATTCTGCAATTTTCACCTCTTACACCTTTATTCTCCTTCGATCAGGTTCGGATGTGGTTTTTGGGGTGCCCGGCATCCATGGTTCACACCCTGCTTGGGAAAGCTTTCCACAATCAACGTCATGGTTAGGAAGGCGGTGGTCAGGGAGGCAGTGTGGGAGGTGGACAAAGCTGTCGGTGGTGGTGATAAGCAAGAGGGAGAGAGGGAGTGGAAAAGGCATGTGATTGTAGGGTCTTATAGGGGTTCTTTTGTTTCGTCTTTGATTTTTTTTTTTCTATTAGTTTTTTTAAAAGAAAGGACAATTTTGTCCTTATAATGCATCATGTGACATGCACATGTAAACTAACGTACCATTTGGATGTTAAAAGTAATGGAAGGTCTTGTTTGAACAGGTTAAAAACCTTAGGGATTGTATTGCACGTTTTAAAATGTTAGGGGGTTAAATACACAACACAAATAATACAAGGGGGTAAATTGCTATTTACCCTTAAAATTATACATGCAAACTAAATCAAAACTTAAGTCTGTTCCATCAATCCATTCATCCATCCATATCTATATATTTATCTATAATATTATAATATTATTATAGTGTAGTCATTGCACTCACTGTTAGGTTCTTCATTTTCACATATATTTGGCAATTTTATATATTATGAGAATATGGTCATTTTGAACTCATTTACTAATTTATGGGTATTGTAAAGCATTTTTGACAATTCATTTACCTAAATAGATATTTGAATAAAAGTAATATTAAAAAAATCAATTTAGGAAATAAAAGTGCCTAAATTGGTATTAATTAAAATATTAAAAAAAACCAAATTAGGCAATAAAGTGCATAAATTGGTATGAAAAAATATTACAGATTCATGTAATGTTATTAATAAAGGTGAGGTTTATCAATATCCTTTTGGTACTTAGTCACATCTCTAAGATTATCTTGAGTAATTCGGAGATTAGTTATGCTAATAATTAATAAAAAAAATACTTATTATTTTATTTAACTATGGAACCAAAAGAGATTTTTACCCATTTTATTTTAATTTTTTTTATCAATCATGTAATAACTAAAGTATATGCATTAATATACAAAGAATATGAATAATTATGTGTTAAAATTTATAATAATATACTAATAATATTATTATTATATTAAAGTTCTTCCACTCACGATGAGTCTTATACAATATTTTTAAATTTTAAATTTTTCAAGTATTTTAAAAACATCTTTGTTTCACAAATAAAATTCCTCGGAATATATTTTGAGATTCTCATAAATAAATTACAAACATGTTCAGTTGATATTACATGTTCCTAAGAATATGTATGTTAATTATTGAAATACTCTTAACAAGTTTAATTCTATCATCATCATCATCATCATCATCATTATTATTAAAATTACATTTCTAAAAAATAAAAGTAAACAATTATAAATTGCAAAAAGAAAATTTAACTTGTACTAAACAACATAAAGCTAGAAATTAATTTTTAAAATGTTGTTGAACTTATCTAAATTAATTAAACAAGGCACCGAGAAGGAAAAAAAATTGGGGAGGAAAATCAAATAAAGTGAGGATAAATTGGTCTTAATCAAATAGTGAGGATAAATTAGTATTTTTTGCACATTAATTTTATTTTTAAGACATGCGAATAAAATATTCCTGACCCTTGAGGTGAGAATGAAAAGTGACAGAAACTTGGACAAATAAGTTTATTGGGAATAATTTATTCCTGTGAATAAATTTTTATATCTTGAAATAAACGTAGGTATAAAATATTCACAAGTCAACATTTTCGAAAATAATTAAATATACCTTGAAACAAACACCCTATAAGATTCTCGGATAATTAGGAGATTTTATTATTCGAGTAATCAGGAGATTAACTATACTAATAATTAATTAAAAATTATACTTACTGTTTTATTTAACTAGGGTCCAAAAGAGGATTTTACCCATTTTATTTAAATTTTGTTACTAATCATGTAATAACTAAATTATACACATTAATATACAAAATAATATAAATAATTATCTGTTAAAATTTATAATATTATAATAATATTCTTATATTAAAGTTGTTCCACTCAGCTTGTCACATGTCAATAACTCGATTGATCTCTATTCATGTTAGAATTTTCTTAAATTTTGATTGTTTATAAATTATTTAATATACTTTCAATTTTTTTGGTATACTATTAGGGCGTCCACTAGCGCGGGCTCAGTGACTAATCCCTTTCCTAGCTTGTATTTCAATTAATTTTTTACATTTCATTATTTCACCAATTTTTTACATTTCATTATTTCACCATTCATTTTTTTTTTTACTTTTCATCTTATTAATTAACTCACGACTCTTCATCTTGTACGATAAATTTAAATTTTAAAATTTTCAATTTTTTAATATTATATTGAGTAATTAGGAGATTAATTATAATAATTAATAAAAAATTACTTGTTATTTTATTTAACTATGAAGCCAAAAGAGGGTTTTACACATTTTATTTAAATTTTGTTATTAATCATGTAATAAATAAATTATACTTTTTTTTAATTAGAAAAGAAGAATTTCATCTCTAGAACAACCTAATGACATTTACAAATTAAAAATGATACATCAGATATAACATTAATAAGATACAAATACAAATACACATTTCATTCTAAACTAACCGAAGAACTATAGTTCTGTTCCTTACCCGAAGACTATTCATTTTCAAGCATCTTTCATATCGAATATCAACACTACCAGTGCTGCAGTTTGAAGAATGCACTACGCTTCCTTTCACGATAAATTTTTGAATATATTCTCTATCGGTAAGGCCCTCTATCAACAAAATCTAAGTAAGAGAAACAAAAACAACCATAAAAGGAAAAGAAAACACCACATGGGGAAATTACAATCATAAACGTGAACAAACACATCACAAAGGGGGAAAAACTCAAAAAAGGGGGAAAAAACAAAAGCAAAAGGGTTAAATATGGTTTTACTCCCTGAAAAATTACAAAATTTTGCGTTTTACCCCTAAAAAAAATTTGTTAGAAAATAATCCCTGACAAATTTTTTTTGTAGGATTTAGTCCTTATCGTCAAGTTGGGTCCTGATAGTTAACTTAACCATGTGGCAGGTCATGTGCAATGCACGTGTCAATTTTGTGTGGACTTTCCTAAATTTTTTTGGGGTGAAACACAAAATTTATAATTTTTCAAGGGCTAAAAACATATTTAACCCAAAAAAAATCTGATTGATGAAAAAGAAACTGCATTAGGGTTACCACCAAAGAAGAACAATGACAGTCTCCCTCTTCGACTCTCACAAAAGAGGAAAACAGAAGAAGAGGAGAAAGAAGAGAGAAAAATAAGGATTAGGGTTTATCCTCCTCCCAACATTAATCATAACTAAATTATATCTATTAATATATAAAGAATATAAATAATTATGTGTTGAAAAAATTCAATATATGAAGAATATTGCATTACTATTCATTTTGGAGGAAATTTTTTTGTTGTGGTATTGACATAAATCTAGTACATAAAATGAGACTATTATATATTAATAGATGGTTATAGCCACATTTTTTATTTGATTTTACTGGGACTCCAAAGAGAGAGGGGGGGAAGGAGGGGGGGGGGG
>QANU01068867.1:20854-86266 GCA_003254905.1 Nissolia schottii | reverse complement strand
GGGAGGGGGGAATGTAGAATGAGAATGACAATGACCAACATGAGTAGCAAAATATAGGAGAAAACACAAACTGCAGAATACAAAAGAGATCGTAGAAGAGTGTGTTTGTAGAAGTGAAGAGAAGAGAAGCTTGGGTAAATAGGTAATTGTGTGTTTTAATTATTAGATTATCTCCCAAACTCCCTAAATTGGGAGGAAACAAAAATGTGGGGTTTTGGTAGTTTAGGATGGAATTCACTCCCTTACAAATCACTTCATTCCTCTATCAAATTACCAATCCAAACAATACAAACTCATCACATTCCCTTGGGTTCCTTTTCACTCCCTCTTAAACCACTAATTCAAACATACCCTTAGGCTATGTTTGGAGAGTGGCTAAGGAAAGAATGACTTATGTTGAGCAAACTTAGCAATTAAAGTGAATTAAATATCAATGATAAAAAAGATATCTGCACAAGGAGCCTTGCGGATTAAAGATTGTTTATCATTGGTCTAAGGATATTATTCATGGTAGTGGTTGTTTCACTAATTATTAATCACAAAACTAATAATGCAATTAACCCAGGAGAATTGTAATTGCAATTCTACTAAAGCTTGGTTAACACATGAACTAGTATTCCATAATCATGGTTTTATGAACCTATGTTAACCTATGTTTTAGGTACCAATTACACAACCTAACTCATAATCCGCATTAACTCAATCCCCTTACCAATTAGATGAAACTCAATTAATTAATTAAATTTCCCAAATTGAAACCCTAATCATACATGACGTAGACAACATAATGGCACGAAAGATCAAGAAAGCTTTTAAAACTAACAAATGACAATCATCGATTAGTAATTAAATGAGATACAAGGGAAGAGAAAAATCATGAACTTACATTTAAAGAGCAAAAACCTCAAACTAATCTTTAACCGTTGATAATCCTTGTGCGAGATAAAGAAGCTACTCTTCCATAAATGGAGGATTAACAAACATAATGCAAAAACATAATGAAGAAATGATTTGGGAGTTTGAGAACAGAGAAACGGAGAAACGAAGAAGAGAGAATTGTTGGAGAGGAAGAGAGAAGAGAGAAGAGAGAAAGTAATCCTAATAATGCTATCTAGTCTAGGTCTGATGTCTGACAAGACGAAATATATATTCTACAATTGAGAAAGGTTGAAATTGCCCCTTAAAAATGCTGTTTGCGAACTGTTTGGTACGCTTATTGACCTCCACTGTCTGGTATTGCAGGACTGCTGCAATGCTTAATGACCGCTGCAGCGGTCTAGCCAATGTGTGCAGAAACGAGCTCTTGAGGATTGCGCAATGCCTGTGGACCACTGTGGTGGTTGAAGCGAGTGCGCTGGGGTTGAGCTTCCTGAGGACCGCTGCACTTGATTGTCTAACTTTCCTCTAATCCATCATTGACTTAAGGTATATTTGATTTTAACTAAATTCCGAACAAATGACAATGCCTACTTTCAATTACTGTAATTGACCTTATGAAGATCTATGCTGTTTACACAATGAATAAGATTGAATGTCCTTTTCTAGTCGTGTAACCTATAATGGTGCTTATAAAGAACTGGACCTCTTTAAGGCCCCAGCATTCAAGTACAAATAACTTTTCTGATCAGAGAAGTTTGATGAAGTGGATACAGCAGTATATCCAGAATATCTTCCATCCATCTTCGACAAGCATATGTCACTTATGTACTTCAAAAGTTCGTGCTTTTGGACGAATGGCTGAGCTGCATATTCCTCAAATGGCATCCACTGCAGCAGAGAAAAAATATATGAACAATTGATATCTGCCTTTGGTTATAATGATTTTCCATTTCCTCAGGATCTTTTTTCAGAAGTGAAATTTATTTTCATACTTGAAAGAGAAAAAATCTCGGAAAAGAAAGCTTTGAATGTGCATGCTAGAATCTATAAGACAGCTTAACAGTGGATGGATTAGAAGAAAGGGTGATATTTTTATGATTCATGAGCACTGAACATTTTATAAGAGACATGGAAAACAAACCATAACTACTGTTTAACTTCAACCAAAGTTAACGTACCCGTGCTGCCTCTATCTCTAATTTCTGCATTTGGATGTCAGAAGAAAGGGGCCGCATCATGCACACGAAGAATAGATCTGACTTGTCGAAGAATGCATTGTGACTTTGTCTGTTGATCATATATTCAGATCAAATAAGAAAGGAATGCTCAGCCATCTAAATTATAAACTCATAAGAATTCATGAAACTTTAAAAAGAAAAAAGTTTCTAATTTATCAGCAAGTAACAATATAAAATGTGCATATATACAGGTTCTAAGCACACATTCAACCATAGAACACGATATGGCAAAAATTGGATATGCCGTAGGCAAGTTTTAACACTTTTGCTTGACATTGGAAGACCTAAAATGGAGTCTGCAGTTGGTGTATGACACGGTAAAGAATTCGCTCCAATTCCCTAAATCTAACATAAATAAGGCTTGAGCCTTCCACCTGCTTCAACTTTAGATCTCCATATTCAACCATGGAACTTTCCATCAAGTATTGATATATATTCATATAAACATGCTACCTGAATGCTAATACTTCAACAAATTCTGAGTCGACCTGAAAATACAGAATTATTAAGCTTAGAACAACACTTGATCAAATACCTGATTTCAGAACTAAGTCACATTTAATCAGTAGGGCAATGAGATTACTTACTCCTGTTTCTTCTTTGACCTCTCTTATTGCTGCTACACAAATATCTTCTCCCTGTATAGATTGAACTGGAAGGTTATATACAAACAGCATACCATCTTATACTACAATGAGAAAGATGTCCAAGACATTTACCTGATCAACAACTCCAGTAGGGAATTTCCAGACTCCAGTTCCGCGAAAATGTCCACTATTTTCTTGAACAACTAGAACCTGAGATCATTAAATAACTAGAAAATTAGCTGTTGACACCAAATGCCAACAGCACTAAATTCTGAAGATCTTTTTATAGGGAGACAAACATAACTCTTTTCCATTGAAGACAATGATAATGAAGAAGATAGAAACTGGCAGGAATTAAGATCAGCGCGAGCAATGGTGGAGAAAATGAAGGTAGGGATAAAAAATAAACAACAAAGATAGAGTTCATTCATCAACATTATTTCTATGGATAAATGAGAACCAAGGTGCTTTTCCCTTTTGCTTTCTTACATGGTCCAAATATACTAGCTGTTCTCTGGACTGAAGTGCAACGAATGTAAGTTCTGTTTCCTCCTAAATTGATCACTATTTTATCAAGATACAGGAATGGCGGAGGAGTATTGGCCACAGATACAGCCCTCAAAAAGTGAGTGCTTCTAAATCTAATTGACCTGTAAGACTGATCATGCAGAGGCACAACATTGGGGTTAATTGTGGGGAAATACCTCTTGTTTTTCGTTCATGACAAATGCACCAATGCCCACCCTGTGTGTGGCATTGACAGGAATCGTATGTGGACTTTCAGGAATCCAATATACGAGCATTAAATATTTTGGCTCTGCATGGTGGTACCAAAAACCTTCCTGCACAAAAGTTCCTAAGAAATGCTGATTAATACATAAAATTGATACATGACAACGTCAATGGAACTCCCAATTTTCTTTAGTCGTACTTCTCTAGGGTAACCATTAATCAATATGATAAGCAAAAAAGTCACCTTAACTAGAGCTTCAACAAGGCTGACTAAATGAATTGGCAATTTTATCCAGACTCCCTTCTTGCCCTGCAAGACAATGTTGATTATTAACTCAAATATATATAGCGATAGACTCCAGATTCCCGGTACATGTAGTAAGTATAACAATATGATTTAGATTCCCTACGGTGACCCAAGTTTTGTTTGCATATAAATGACAATTATTGGCTTGTTTTTACCATTTCTTCTGATAGTCCTAATTCATCTAGGAGACAACCCCTCTAGAAAACAAAATATATAAGAAACTGAGCTTAGAACAGTAAATCAGAAACGTTAATGCAATTTCAAAATGAAAATGTTCCACTAGATCATAATTGCTAAACTAGGATCCCAAGGTTCAGCTAATATAATGACATTTTTTTACTGGGTAAAATTTTCAAATTAACAAAATTGGATGAGAATGAGAAAAAAAAAATGTTCTCTAATATGGATGACAGGTCAATGACAAAGAAACTATGAGAAAAAAAAATGTTCTGTATAATGGATGATAGGCCAATGACAAAGAAACTAAGTCTCCTTAAAATTAAAAACTATATGTGTTTGAATGCACATGCAATAATGAAGAAATGTTATTACCACACAAACACAAGGAAACAGAGAAAAATGATGGACCTTAGCTTCTTAAGTATAGATAGAAATCATCTATAACCTGATTTGTGTTCTTATATTAGGGTAAATACCCTCTTAGGTCCTTGACATTTCACCCGATGTCCTGGTTAGTCCCTAATATAAAAAAAAGTGCCAGTTCAGTCCCCGACATTTCTTGCCGTTACCTCCATCACTGAGCACATGGATGGAGGGTAACTGCCACCTCACCCTCCGTCACTAAGCACATGGATGGAGGGACTAACAAAGGTAACGGCAGAAAATGTTGGGGACTGGACTAACACTTTTTTTATATTAGGGACTAACTAGGGCACTGAGGGAAATGTTAGGGACCTGAGAGGGTATTTACCCACTTATATTATTTCCCTCAGATAGCCGTACACAAACAATACCTACCTAAAACCAAATGCATAAACTTCACACGAGCAAGCACTACACATAAAATTATGTCTGATGTAGAAATACACCAGTATGTATCCATGAAATTGATTAACTTAAGAGGACAAATTAACTACAACATGAGAAGAGGAAAGAAGAGAAGATAGGCCACTCTATATACATTATAATTTCCCAGAACCCAATTTATGTGTTTGTTTGGTTGCCCTTTGACACCCATTGCATGAAGCACACATAATACTTATCTAATCATGAAGCCATGCGCCTAATTTACAGTTACCAATATCAAATAGGATGATATTAATTACAATAAGCAACTAATACGCGAGACTACCAACTGCTTCCAGTGTGAAATTGAAGCTCTTAGAATTGAGACAAATGTTGCAGAATCCATAAGCTGCTCCATTTCCACAATAATTCCACCATGATCATCATCAGTTGATGTTAGTAATTTAATCTGTCGAACTTGATCTTCTGCAGTTAGTGATGAAATTTTCAAGCTTGACATGGATCGAATAGGAACATGGGTTGTTATTGCACTCTTGCCTATTAAGGAAAAGTGAGAAAAAAGTGATATCAGACTCTACACAATGACTAGTTCTTTTAGAAATTTATAACAAACCTGAACAGAATTATTAAGCAATCCCTGTAAAAGGGAACAGGAACCACTATCCAGTTCCAGTGAAAACAAAAGGTTAGCAGTCATCATAGCTCACTTTTTCTGATTGATTATGAAAGAGGTAGAACGTAGAACAGGAACATTTATGGAGGTACCATATTGATGCATGAATCACTTAATTCAAACTGAATTTTACAATACATTATACATCAAAACTGTTATGCACCATAAGAAAGAGGAAGTTATATAAGGGTAAGTTAGTTCAATCACCCTTTATTTCTTCAATTTTCAGTTACCTCTTCTCTATTTCTCAAACCAACCGACGTGTGAAACACTTACTAACAGGGAATAATCTGTTAGGTACCAGGCCAAGCATAATCTGTTAACTAACTATGCTGAGTTGGCAGAGAGAGGGAGAATGTGAGAATTTGGCAGGATACTCTCTGCTCGGGAAACAATACATAAAGCGGTGTGAGGCACGGGGGGCATTCAGGAAAATTGTGGGATAAGAATTGGGATAGTAGGAGCCTCTTCTAACACAGCATATTATTACCTCTGTTAAGAGGTTCCTAACAAAATCTCACTTAGAAGCATAGACAACCACTTGTTAATAACAGAATTCTAGAGTGAACTGTGCCACAATGAAGTGGGTGGTTGTGTAATCTGATAATCTCAAAAGCAGTAATGTTATGCTGCCCAAATTTTTGCCAGATAATTGTTACCCGAATTAAATGGAATGATGTGGGATGGACATGTGTTGTTTTCCTACTCTTGATTTTCGTATTTTCACTCAAAATTTGTAACGTGTCTATGACAGACCTATTCAGGCTGTGTAGCATCACTTATCTCAAAAACAGCAAATAACTAGGTTAAGAAACAACAACCCTCCTCATCAGATTCACGAAGGAGAACCCCGGGGAAAGACCTATCCACGAAATCCAAATCCAAATCAAAACCACAGAGTAATTAAGTTGGATTGGAGTCAATATCAAGAGCCATTTCTCGCAATCTTAATATATCCTCTCACACAAGAGTTCTTTGAGCTTGAAGTGCGGACGATGTATTGATCCACTTATATTGCTGAAATTTATCTTATTTGTTCTGAAGGATCAGGGCGGTAAGGATCGAACTATATCAAGACTATTTATCCCAAAATAGCTAGAGGGAGTAGAGTAGTAGTTAAGAGTATAAGTACCTCTTGAAGGTGCTTTTCGTATTCTTCTCGAAGAAGATATGAAACGCTGAGCATTTGCAAGGTAACGGGAATTCCTGGGCGAGGAGAGTAACGGTGAGAGCTTTGGCAGCGATCTGAGCATGTTGCTATGGCGTGTGAATCCAACCCCGAAATGCATTTGTCTTTTCCTTTAAAGTGTGTAAAAGTTTCTGTTAACTGGGCAAGTAGTCATACCCAAAGATGTTTAAATCCACCTACAAGTAGCATTTTCTTCTTGTTCTCATCAAAATTTACAGGAAATAACACTGAATTCCCGTGAGGTTTAAATAACACCTTATTTATTTAATTAATCGATACTGACATCTTTTAATAATAATAGTTAGAGTCATTGTGGATGACACACATTTCTTTGTTGAAAAAAAANTTTTTTTTTTTTATATTACATAGAGAAGTGGGATGATATATAAATAATGTTGATTTTAACTTTTGTTCATCATGTCAAGAATTAACAGACTTAGTTAATAGTAAGAAATTTTTTTTTACCAAGTACTAAATCAATTTTTTAGGGATTTTTTTTAACACGTGTCATTTAGCAAGAAGTTTAAAATAAAAATATTTTATTAAAAAGATAAATTTTTAAAATTTTTAATACATTAAACACTATTTTTTTAATAAAATTTTATTATTTTGAGTGTTAGCAAAACTTTTTTGATAAGGGTAAAAATTCATAATTTTAAATTTATTAGGGGGACAAAAATATTTATTAATTCTTTTTAAATTTTATTTATGTCACATAAATAAGTAAGGTGACATATAAAGATGGTTAACTTTGATTTTGTCCGAAACATCAACCCTTAATGAACTCAATGGGGGCAAAATTAGAAAAAAAATATATATATAGGTACTAAAACTATTATTTTTTTTTTACTAAGGTGTAAAATCAAAATTTCATGTTTAGTTGAAGGTAAAAACAATTAAACAATAAAATATAAGACCAATGTATTTAAAATAATTTGTGTATGATACATGGATACTAAACTATAATACTCTCTAATCTCAAATTATGTATCATTTTAATTACATGCAAAAATATTAAAAATGTAAAATTAAAAATAATTTAAAGAATAGCTTTATTTAATTAACTATAATTAATTTTAGTTGATACATGATTTGAGCCCGAGAGAGAGTACAATATAAAAGAAAATTACACTTGCCTAACCACCTATCACCCTTGACGTTGACGACCCGATAGGTTTTACCAAGGTTTACTCACTCACTAACCAGTAGTAACGACCGTTCAATTCATTATTCATTTTTTTCACCTCCTCCGAAACCCTCGCGCCGCATTTTCTTTATTATATTTTTACCATCATCCAAAAATGGAGCTCTTCGCCGCCGCCGCGGACGACGACAACTTCCCCGTCCCCGACCACGTCGCCCCATGCCCTGATTCCGGCGACCTCCTCTACGCTGCCATTCCCCCCGCCCTCCGCCACAACCCTCAGAAGCTCCGCCCCATCCGCTCCGCCGCCGCCGCCGGTGGTAGGTCTTCCTCGCCTCCCCCGCTCCATGTCGCCCATTTCTGCCTCCTTGACGGCCAGCTTCTAGAACCTTCCGACAATCCTCATGATTCCCCTCTACCGACAGACTATCCGGTCGGTTCCGGGTCTCGCCATGCCGACGGGCGCCCATTGACCTCGGGGCAGGAACCCGGGTGAGTTCGTATCTCCGAATCAAATTACTTGACTTTAGTACTTCGGTTATCTGAAGAAAATAAAATCAATGATTATAAAATCCCCGATTCCGCTGCCTTTTTTTATTATTATTTTTTTCTATTTTCACTATCAAATATTAAATTTCTCTCTCTCTCTTTTTTTTTTTTATCTTACTTTACCAATAAAAGTGACTTTTTTTTAATAGAATAATAATTGAACTTTTACTTTTGTGTGTGTATGTATATATATCATTCATATGAGAATGGACTTCTTAGGTATGCGAGAACTTAAAAATAAATTTTTAACGATTGAATTATAATTATACAGTCAAGATTGAAAATTCATTCTCACGTTCTCATTCTCACCTGAATCATTCCCTATGTACATATGTGTGTGTATATATGTATGTATGTACGCGCGCGAGCGCGTGTGGTTTGTTTCCCTCCCTACCTTAGTTTGTATGAAAATATTGATATCTTCTTATATTCGAACAGATGTGATTGAATTAAAAATTTTAAAGAATAAGTAATTTGAGTTAATGTGATACTTTGCATAATCTTAGACATTAAGGTATCGATGAGCTCGAATTTTGTTTTGGGGGGGGGGTTACCAGAGAATGTGTGTGTGTGTGTGTGTTTGTCTGTCTGTCTTCGAGTGCAAGTTTGTGATTTATAGTTTTTATTAGAGATAAAATTCTATTAGTTAAATAATTAGGAATTAGTTACTTGGTTTTTATTCTCGTGAGTTTTATACAAGGCGTACATCACTTCTATTACATCACACTTTACCATCATTAGTAAAATTCTCAATTCAGGTATCTCTCAGTTCTGTCGATCCTTTCACCATTTTGGACTCGAAACATGGAACTTGCATCAGGCGGGTGTGGTGTTGCAGGACAATTCTTGTCCTTTTGATGCTTATTAATTATTATGATACACTTTGCTTCACGATGAGAGAGAGCTACTGGCCACTAATTTGTTTCATCCTTTCATTGATTGGAACTGTGTTGGTTTAAAAGAAAAGAAAAAAAGAACGCTTCATGCAATGTGTTGTAGTTGGGTCAACATGTATGTCTTATTTGCACAATTCTTGTTGTAGCATATGGAGTTCTCATTATTGTGTGACAAAATGTTAAGGAAAGGGCATAATGAGCAAATGTGCCAAAGAATTCAGGCAACACAGCTAGTCTCAGGGAATTGTTTACCTTTAACTATAGTTCATATCAATTTTGATCTGTTCTTTTGATTTATTCTTCTTTATTTTCAGCTCATCTTTGGATGATGATGGTGATAATGACGATGGAAATTCATCAGGGAATTCTAAAGAGCCTGGCTCAATAGCAAAGAGAAGAAGAAAGACAAAGAGAAAGCTTGAAGTTTTCGTGCAAAACTTGGTAAGAAAGCTGATGGAAAAGCACGAGCAGATGCATAAACAACTGGTGGACATGATTGAAAAGAAGGAGAGGGAGAGAGTAATGAGAGAAGAAGCTTGGAAGCAGCAGGAGATGGAAAGAATCAAGAAAGATGAAGAAGCCAGAGCACAAGAAAGGTCTCGAAGTTTAGCCCTCCTATCTTTCATCCAGAACCTGTTGGGCCATGAAATTAATGTCCCCCAACCAGCAGAAGTAAGCATCAGAAGAGAAGAGGGTGAACATGATGCTGAGGCAAACATTCAGAAGAATTTCAACAGTGATGCAAGTAACAACAGGTGGCCAGATGTTGAAGTGCAAGCCCTCATAACTGTGAGAACTTCAATGGAACACAAGTTTGGTCATATGGGATCAAAAGTGTCAATTTGGGAGGAGATATCCGAGGCAATGCAAGACATGGGATACAACCGTTCTGCAAAGAAGTGTAAGGAGAAATGGGAAAACATCAACAAGTACTATAAGAGAACAATGGGGAGTGGCAAGAAGAGGCGTCAGAATAGTAAAAGCCGCCCCTACTTCAATGAGTTGGACATGTTGCATAGAAACGGGCTCCTCAATCTTGGAAATGCCTTGAGCAATACCAACGATGTACCCAAGATTGAAAAGGAGTGAAATAAAGCTTAATAATCACAGACAAGCAGCCAAGTGGGGTTCTTACTTGATGGGGTGTGAAAAAGGTGATAATGATATACTATTTTTCAGATTTGAATACTTGACCTCTAAGTATAATGCATCAATTTTACCGTTGTGTCAAGCGGCTTACCGCTGTGTGTTTTGGGTGGCATATACGCAATTGACATGATATAGATTAATATTATAACGGGTAATCCTTCTGAAACTTCATTCATTCTTATTAATAGTGATGTAACAGTGACTAAGGATCCTATGTTGTTTGAAATTTTGAAGTAAAGTCATTACCAAAAGAAAAAGATAGAAGTAAAGTCAACATGTTTAAAGAACATAAGTTACATGAAAGTATCTAAATGTCATGATATTGAAAAAAATTTCTTTGTCTGTTAAAGAGTGTTAAAGAGTATATACATTATATTCACTCGCACTTATTCTGACAAACCGTTAATTTTACATGCTAAAAAAAAGACCTTTTAGGCTTAGCATTGTGGAAGGGCGTATATATCTCAAAGTTTAACTAATCATTTGTCTTCCGCAATTAAATGTAGACGGAGGAGGGAATACAATTAAAGCAATTGTTTTTATAAAGATTAGTTTTGCAGGCTTCGGGAGGAGGGAGAGGAAAGAAGCCAAATCTTTTATGGCAAGAGTGCTACTACGGGTACACCACTTTTGATGTACACCATATAACCACCACCATATTTATAAGAATGGAGTCTATAAAGTATTTTATAATTGCCATATTCTGTCTCAACATTCTACGATTTTCACTCTTTTCTCATGCATGTGTGCACACTCTCTGACCAAAATAGTTCGCGCTTCTCTCTCTCTCTCTCTCCTTGTTTCTCTTATTCTCATCCAATACATAAGCTTTCACGAAGTACAACACAAACTTTTAAATGATACACAAACTTTTATGTGTATAAACAACACATACAACAACCAAATTCAAAATTTGGTAACAACATAAGAGACTCTTGAACATAAAAAATACAAATATCAACACAAACACAAAAAATTAACAACCATTCAAAATTTTTGGATCAATCATAATCTCGAATCATATCAATTATACACAAACTCTTTTAATTGGACTACACAAACTTTTTGTCATGACCCAAAAAGTCATGACCAGCGCATGGGAGATATGATCCCTTATGCAAGCATCTGATCATAACTTCTGTGAAAACGTGGTTATTTAGTAAAACAACTAAATAACTTAATTAAAATCTTTTCATAAATATAATAAATTCATAAGCCACATCTCAGCACATAAATCTCGTACAAATTTTAAGAATAAAACTAGAACTGGCTATATACATAAAAATACATGAAAATAGCGTCATCCTGCCTATATGACTCTAGAACACTCTAGACATAAATAAAATAGCACATAGCTCCACTACAAAATGGAGCCCACCACTGACAGTTGAACTAGACTGTGGAGCCTTACTCTGGACCAACACTATTTGAAAAATAATGAGATGAGGGGTGAGTCATCAAACTCAGTGCATGACAGAACCCCACAACTCATGTCAAACATAAACAAACATAAAACTCACAATGCAATAAATGTTGATAATAATAATATCAATAATGATGATGATGATAATAATAATAATAATAATAATAATAATAATAATAATAATTTGACACTGCATTAATATCAAATAAAATTTTAGTGCGCGTTCAAGGTGGTTGAGCAAGGAACATGCACCCCAATGTGTGGTGTCGTCCAGAGTAGAAGAAGCCTCAAGGATAAATTCCACAAATACCTCAAGTTCCACAGAGGCCTATAGTTCTTGAGAAGAAAGTGGCTCAAAAAGTGATGCAGCGGAAGTTGGACGAGGTTGGAGGAAGTGCCCATGACTTGACCAATCGGCCAACGAGTCAAGTTGACCCTCGGATCAACTTTGGTTCTTTGGCCCTAACAAAACTTTATCAACGAGTGTGAAAGAACTCAAATGAGGCACAAAGGCAAGGTTTGACAAGAAAGATTTCTCCATTTCATTCGACATTAAATCTGCTAGAAGGACAAAATCAAGCAAGCCATCCTTTGGTCAAAGCCAACTATAAAGAGAAAACGCCAATGACAAGCGACTTTAAAACTAGCTTCAAGGACAACCTAGGGGATCTCTATGGAAAAAGGCTTTGTTGGGATCGTGGCATTCTTTCCTGCTGAGTATGGTGAAGTTCAAGCGTCAAATTACTTGCTAGAGGACTGCTTTAATGCATTTCTAGATAGGGAGTATATTTTTAAGGATGATGAATATTATAATAATGTTTTTTCTTTTGAGAAACTAGATAATGTCACCAAAGTCCACATGAGTCCTCTTCATATCAAGGCCATGATGGAAGAAAAACTAGTGAACAAGGTCATGATTGATGGAGGTGCCTTAATAAGCTTGTTTCCAGAGAGCTTGCTAGCCAAGCTGGGCAAGATCGATAAAGATTTAGTGAAGAAAAAAAAAACATTGGTGTGACAAATTTAAAAGGTAAGGTGTTAAGTTTCATCTTGAATTAGGAAAATAATAGGCACGAGAAAACGAGAAAGACAAAGAAAATATTAGAAGAGAAATGTTTGTTAATCTTGTGTTTAAGAATACAAATGAACCAACGCCTATTTATAGGCTAGGCAGAGAATCAGGACAATAATGAGAAAATAAACCTAATAACAAAGTGAATCAATTTAAATCAATCTAAATCAATCTTGAATATAATTTAATATGCTAGGATATTAGAATATCTCAATATACTCTAACACCCCCCCACAAGCTAAAGCTCATCTAGCTTTAAGCTTGCCACAACTAAATGACTATAGTGTCTGCATAGAAGCGGACGAGTTCATAGAAGCAACCACTGAAGTTCCTGGTTTCTAGAAGTCTTTGACCTTCGTTTGGGCCTCTTTGATCTTCTATCAACGTCACACAGCTGGATGCAAATCAAGTCCCATCACGGGATCAATATCAAATGCTTGACTACCACTTGGTAGAAGCAGCCATTGAGGTTCCTAGTTTCTGAAAGTCTTTGACCTTCGTTCGGGCCTCTTCGATCTTCCTTCAACGTCACAACAACTGGCTCCAAATCAAAGCCACAAGGCTACATCAACAAACTCAATTAGAGTTTAATCACTGCTTAACCACCTTAAACTCTAAGGTAGAAACTAAACAAAGCCACAAGACAATATCAAGAAACCCCAATTTGGGGAATATTAATTTTCAATGCCAAATCAAGGCAAATTTGAGAGGGAAATTAAGGGTTTTGAAGAATTTTGGTTGTACGAAATTTAGGAATTATAGATATGAGTTCGAAAGAACTCGAGGTAGCAGAAGTAGGTCAGGTTGTCAGGGTGGGTACCATGGCTCTGATACCATGTTAAGTTTCATCTTGAATTAGGAAAATAATAGGCACGAGAAAACGAGAAAGACAAAGAAAATATTAGAAGAGAAATGTTTGTTAATCTTGTGTTGTAGAATACAAATGAACCAACGCCTATTTATAGGCTAGGCAGAGAATCAGGACAATAATGAGAAAATAAACCTAATAACAAAGTGAATCAATTTAAATCAATCTAAATCAATCTTGAATATAATTTACGATATGCTAGGATATTAGAATATCTCAATATACTCTAACATAAGGTATCCGTTGCTAAGGGGATGGTTGTGTTGAAAGTGAGGGTTGGCCATGTCAACAAAGCGACCACTTTTGTAGCAATACTAGTGAATGCTAGCTACGACCTTCTCTTGGGGCGAGACTGGATTCATACAGTAGGTGACATCCCTTCCACCTTGCATCAGAAGATGATAATGTGGAACAAGGATGGACGCATTGAAGAAATTGGTGCAAATGACATTTGTGCTATTTGGAGCAATTGCATGTGGACTTCAAGGTTTACAACCTAGAGGTGAAACTTAATGTCGACCCAGAGACATTCAATGTTACTGATAAGTGCCAAATTTACACAATTTTCACCTATTGAAATGGCACCTGTTTGCTTTAAATTTTAACGAATTATCTGACTAAATTCCTCACTTTTGTAGAATTTATGATATATTCTTACAAATGGATGCAAGCATATTAATTATAGAATAATCCCACAAGGAATGAAGCAAAGGGCAAAAGAGGCAAACGAAGGAAAAAAAAGACATAATCAGGCGAGGAGCCGCTCAGCGGTAACCAAAGGCCGCTTAGCGCAGAACGGATGATGAAAGCCTTTTTAACCACTTTCTAAGATCTTGACACAGCTTAGGAGTTGTCACAACCATGCCAAGCTCGTTGAAAGCTTCTATGCGCTTTTGTCGTTCAAATTAAATATTTATATACATACCTACTTTACGGCTTTCAGATTCCAAAGGAATCCAATTGCAGTATAGGGTATGGTCGATCCCACAGGGAGTTGTAAAAATACCATTCTTGAGTTCATTTAATTAAACAATGAGGTGAAAGATTTGTGATTTGATTTATATTTAAATAGACTAAATAAATAAAAGACAGGAAAATAAAATAGGAAACAAATCAGAGGTAGTTCCGGAGCTTGTTGGGAATTTTAATCACATTATAGTTTCATGCATCCAGTTACTTATTACATAGAACTATCGTTTGATTGCCCGCCATCAGTTCTTAACTTGTCATCACTTTCGCGCATGACAAGATCACAGGTTTCCCTTGTTAAACTGTCACTTTCGCACACTAGCTTAACAAGGTACGCCAGCATTAATCCAGATGTTAAAACGGCTAACCTTTATTCCAGTTACGGCAACAAGGTTAGATGAAATGATTTAGGTCAGACTCTAATGATTGTAACTTTCGTTCACAACGTTCAAGTCTAGGTTCTAGTTAAGCATAGCATTATTGATTTTAATTTGGTTATGACCTAATTAGCATAACTTTCGTTCATGTAAATAAGTCCCAAATCAAGAATCAAAACACTAAACAAAACTAGCATTAGGCATGAAATCATTCAAGCAAATCATAAGAAAAAGATAGATTCATATGTAATAGTTACATGGATACAAGCAAACTACAATAGTAATCAAAATCCCAACAAAAAGAGGGTTAGGAACCCATCTTACAAGAGAATCTCGGAGGCAAGGTTTAGGCACTTACCATGACACGTGCTCACGCCGTCATGGCCATGGCTTCGCCAAGCTTCCTAGATCTCCGGCTCCTTCACAATCCTCGTCTTTGTTCCTAACCTAACCTAAACTAAACTAAGCTTTAGAAGTACAAGAAACTATGGAAGAATGGTGTTTTGAGGGGGAATGGATGAATTGGTTCGGAGTGGTCTCGGCCTCCTCTATTTATAGGCAAAATTTGGGGTTCATCGCTCAGCGGTTTGGGTACCTTCGCTGAGCAATAAGATCTGAATCGCTGGGCGGCGGCGCTTACTCGCGGAGCGATTGTACTTTTACGCAGTTTCATTTAATGCTCGGCAGCTTTTGCAGGGCGGCGGCTGACGTGGATGGCGGCGCCAGGCTGGCTCCAGCTGGCTCAATGATGGCGCCGGCGCAAGTGGCTTGCCGACCTACGTTCGCTGAGCGATACAAGTAACCTCGCTGAGCGATTCTTTCCTAGGCGCTGAGCGGTGCTGTGTACTTCGCTGAGTGACGCCTTCGTCCAGAATCTTCTTTTTAAGCTCTTTTCCAATTTTGCCCTTTTCTTCCATTCTTCATGGGATTATTCCTCATAAATTATGCTTGCATCCATTTATCAAAATATATTTAAATCCTACAAAACATAGAGATTTAATTAGATAATTCTTTAAAATATGTGAGAATAAGTGCCATTTTGAATTATGAAAATTATGTAATTTGGGCACTTATCAACGGACAAGAACCGCTGAGCAAGGTACCCAGGCCGCTCAGCGGTAGTACCCACCAGAGCCATTTGCAGTCGCCAACAGGCTGGCGCCGCCATGCAAAAGGTAGCGTCGCCCTGCAAAACCTGACGCCGCACTGCAAAGATGGCGCCACCCTGCAAAGACGGTGCCGCCACTAACTAATAGCCGCCGCATTAATTATGCCAGCCTGTAGCCGCCGGAAAAGGCTAAACCGCTCAGCGGGATGACCCTTATCGCTCAGCGAACAAGACATTATCGTTCAGCGGTGTGCCTTAACCGCTCAGCGGTGACCTCAAATTTTGCCTATAAATAAGAAGGTCGAGACATTCATTCCCATAATCCTTTCCCCCATCAAGAATTCATTCTTTTACATTTTCTCTTGTACTTCAAAACTTAGGTTAGTTTAGCAACAAAGAGGAGGCCAGTGAAGGAGCCAGGAGTGATCGAGGAAGCATGGCGGTCGTTGTCATAACATCGTGAGAACGTGTCATGGTAAGCGTCCATCACCTTCCCTCTGAGATTATCTCTTGTAAGATGGATTTCTAATCCTCTTGTTGTTGGGATTTTGATGAATATTGTAGTATGATTGTATCCACGTACTTTTTGCATTATGAATCTATCAGTTTCTATGATTTGCTTGAATGATTTTACGCTTAATGCTTGTTTTAGCTTAGCTACCTAAAGCATGATTTCAAACTGCATGATTGTGTACGAAAGTGGCATCATAAGTTAGAACTAAATCAATTCATCTAATTCTTAGTTGCCGTAAATGGAATGAAGGATTAGTCATTTTAACATCTAGAATAACGCTGGTGTACTTTGTTTAGTTTGTGTGCGAAAGTGACAGCTTAATAAAGGAAACCTGATGATCTTTTCATGCCCGAAAGCGATGAACAAGTTAAGAACTGGTGGCGGGCAATCCATGAAATGATAATTCTGTTGTGTTAAGTTATGAATACATGAAACTATAATAGGATTCAATTCCCAACAAGCTTCTGGATCTACCTCTGATTTTTTGCCTATTTATCTTTTATGTTCTTTATTTAGTTTATTTAACTATCAACCAATTTACCAATCCTTCACTTTATTGTTTAATTAACAAACTCAAGAACGGTATTTTTGCAACTCCCTGTGGATAGGATTATACCCGACTATACTGCAATTGGATCCCTTGAGGATCTGAAAGCTGTAAAGAAGGATATATTATTAAATGGCGAGAGTGTAAAAAGCTTTCAACAGTTACATAGTCTCCAAGGGTCTATATTTGAATCCCAAGGTCAGGGGCATGCCAACCTCAATTTGTAATTGATGGATTTTATGAGCCATGTGGTTCAACTATCGACATATGTAGCCAATAGTAATTTAAGCACCCTAGATGGTGTACTAGACTGTATTTATGACTATTATAATATACTATTTGAACGAACTATGGCTGATGCTGATAAAAAGGCTGAAGTGCAAGATCCTTTGCACGGAATTTGTCACATACCAACTTAGGACGTGGCCGCACATAGGGCTACTACCCTACGGAAGCTCTAACGTGGCATACTAAACATGTATTAAATGCTCATAATGATAAAAAATAACTTTATTTATTAAAAACTAACTGAATAACTGTTTACTTGTAACTAAACTGAAAAAAATAATGAGTTTGCATAATGTCAATATCTGAAAATGAAATACATGAATACTAAATAAGGACCATGTCCTAGGTGTCTGGAGCATGACTGTAAATACTCGGGTAATCTAGCAGAACTTACCACTAACGTCTGAAATCATTGCTCACTGGACGAGGGGACTGTTCTTACTATCCTCCGTTGAATCTAAAAATGTTATCAACAGAGGAGTGAGTTGTCAACTCAGTGATGGGTACCTCAGCATCACTCAAATAGCAAGTACTGTAGACAATATCATGGTATATAGATGCATACATATATACTAAAGGAACATGTATAACAACAAGCATATTATATAACTGGTATGTAAAAAAAATAAACGAATTGCACATACAGAATAAGCTGAAGGTACTGAATAACTAAGTAAATTGAATCAGCTACTGGAAAGGAAAACTGGTCATTATAAGCATGCCCACACCCCTAGCAGAAGGGCACAATTCAAAGGAGCTGCAGTTTGACCTTACTTCACTAGAATAAATCTGGGTGGTTCCGATACGCACTCAACCCGAATATCTATGAGGGTATGCATACCCTAAGTTGAGAAGCCTAGCACTTGGGGCTCTAATAGGGCACGCATGCCAAAACTGAGGAACCTGAAGCTCATATCTATCTACTGCTGGGACTGGGTTACGAGGTCGTAGGACCTCGTACTGTTCTAGGTCACCTACCCTAGAATCTACTGTTCATAAAGTATTTTAGGGAAATGTCTTTGATTATCCATGTTGTTAAGGCCTAAGGTTACTGATTATGACAAGTGCATCCTACTTAACTAATTTTTGTTTATTAGTCCGACTCAAGGACTAAGGTCTTACACTTGGGACAGGATTCCCAGGTAAGAGAGGTGCGTCACAAATGAACATCTTAAGTACTAAGTCTTGCCTTCGCCAGAACCTGCCCCTTGTTAGGGTCCATGCCTTAACCGGAGTCTTTATTTAAAGTCTTATATATAAGCCTAACCAAGCATTTCTAAAAGATATCATGTGATCATGTCCAAGGGTTAAGGTGTCTGTCTTAACATAGCGTGGCATAGCATATTATAACATAACCATAAACACATGACATATGATATATCACATTACCATGGCATCTATTGAACATGTATATGAATAGCTAAATATCTACTAGCATGTTATGACACAACTAACTCTATTGATGAACCATCGAAGTAGGACCATCGACGCACCGGGACCGCCACTCACCTGGAATGTGCGGAAAGGAATAACGTTGGCAATGGGCTCCAAGCAGTGTGACATTGGCACCTGAAAAGCCAACAAAACCAACATCAGAAACTCATAACGAAATCTTTTAACTGGCGAGCCCCGCAGTAGCGATCTGGCATCGCTACGGTGTTCCAGCATTGCCACGGCATCTTGCAAACTATTGTCGGCCAGCACCAACACGGTGGAGACACCAGGGCCTACTACCCTAGGCCATCCTAAAATGGGCTGGCTACTTACCTAAGTGAAGACTTTGTATGTTCAAAAGAGGGAGAGAAGAAAACTAAGCATAAACTCGTTCTAAGATAGTAGAAGAGTCTGAAGCTCTGAGTGAGTTAGAACGGGGGGAGTGATACGTGGAGTTTGTCCCCTATTTTATTATTCTATAATTGAACATTGCATGCTAAAAATGTGTGGTTTTAATGCTTAATTAAAATGTTTTGCACATTATCCTCTTTTGTGAGAAATTGAGAAAATGCAATTTATAGCACTATTTTTATCTTAGAATTTAATATGTAGATTTCTTTTGTTCTTTTTTAGTTTTCTATTTTAATTGCAGAAAATAAATTGTCAAGAGGATCATTGAAGATTTGAAGGAGATTTGATAAGATATAAATTTTGAAGAAGAGATTTGAAGAGAAGATTTGGACCAATAAATGCAAGATTGAATTCAAATTCAAAAAAATTTGGTCAAAGATTTGCTGAGGATTTTTTAACACTGACTTTGCAATGGGTTTTTCGCCATGATGGAGATTGAATCTCGATTTGACCTCAACTACAAAGTTGTAGATCTATCTCTTAGCTTTAATTGGATATTTGAATCGCCTCAATCCGATATCTATACCCAAAGTTATCACGATTTTACTAACTGTTGTACTGAAAGTGCTGGATTTACACCCACTTTGTGTCAATCCTCTATAAATAAGATACCCTCTCTCAATAACTATAGACAACTTCATACTCAACCTCTACTTTTATTTTCTGTACTTTTTCCTTTTATTTTATGCACTTTAGGTTTATGTTAGTAGCGCTTAGGTATTAGTTCTTCAAGAATTGTTGGAGCGCTCGTATTGACAACGCAAGCTCCTAAATATTTGAGAATTTCTTTTGTAATTTTATTTAGATTTTTTATTTTGATTCTCCATTATTTTTCACCCTCTTCTTCTATTTATTTATTATGAACCTTTATCCTCCACCCATAGAGGAGTAGTTTATTAATATCTTGTATGCAGTAACTCTAGATTAGGATTAATTCGAGGTCTTGTGCTTAATGTTTATTCATAATTTGTTTAACCCCTAATTAGTAATATAGCGATCGCATGTTATTAGATGGGGTTAATTCTAGGTTAATAGATCTTGACGATAGTAGGATTTATTGATTTAGGATTTGGAAAATTTTTTGGGGAACTAATTATATTTAATTAGGTTGTGCAATTGGGACATAATTGATATGGGTTTTAAATGTTGAGATTTTAGTTTTAATTCTTGTATTAAAATGCTTAGGAGATTGACGATTGTAGTCTCTTAAGTGAATTGCGTATTAGTTAGAGATTTCAACTAATAAACAACATCCCCTCCTATGAATAATTAATTAGGAACCAATGACAATTAATCCTTAATCTAAAAACGTTGTATGCAGGATATTGCTTTCATTTATTGTTGCTTTACTTTTGTTTACTTTTCTTTTATTCTTCAATCCAAACCCCTCTTTTTAATTGTAGTTATAATTGTAATTGACTTGGAAATTGCTTCCTTAGAGACGACCTAAGTCCACTGTTCTACGTTTTGGGGTTTTCTTAGTTTTATAAATTATTATTTGATCGCGCATTGAAATTGACGATGTTTTGATGTGTGCCAAATTTGGCGTCGTTGCCGGGGAAGCAATTTAGCCAATTCTTTTTTCTTTATTTCTTTCTCTTTCTTCCTTTTTCTTTTTATTATTTGATTTTTGTCAACTCTTTATTTTCTTGCTTTTGTTCTTTTTCTTTAAAAAAAAGTTTTTTTTTTCAATTTTGATTTTTTTTTTATTTTTTTGCTCCAAAAAAACACAAACAAATTTTTAAAAACTTATTTTTTTATCCCTAAAATGTGCTATCATGTACTCTAACAATTTTTCTAGTTCGCAGTGGTCTAGTGTTCCTTGCTTTTCAGGTAATGATGGAGCGGATTTTGACAGTTTTAAGTAGAGACATTCCCAAAGGCTAGAGGAAGTGTGGAGGTTGCCCAGGGAAATAGGTCGGAGGGCATTGCTGACCTTGCAATGCCACATTGCCGAGTTGTTTGAACAACAATGGGAAAACCACTTGAGCCAGTGTGGGCGTGATGACTTCACCCTCCTACTCTTACCAACCTTACCCCGATTCTTACTCTTCCCTCCCCTATCCGACCGATGCATACCATTACCAGCCACCACCACCAGAACTTCAACCATATCCACGTGACCCATATCCACCACATCTTTATTCACTAGAGCCCACATATTACCAGTTGAGCCTGCTGTTCTACCTAAATTCCCTGTGTCTATTCCATTACTCCCATCATCCCCTCTCCTAGCCTATTAGTTTCCGCCACTCGAGCTGCATCTTGAGACACATGTCCCTCTTCTTGGACAATGTAGGTATGCTCAATTAGAAACTGATGGCCAGTTGCGGGCCTTATGTGAAGGGCTTGGAGACTTTCTTCCTGCTACTAGGGGAAAGTTAGACCATGTACAGGGACAGTTCGAAAAGCCTTCTAGTGGGAACCGTCATCCATCCCCACTTGGAGTGAGTAACTGCTGGATAACCAAGTCAAGGTGAAGCCTCAAAGCTTCAAGGCATCAATGGAAAATCTTAATGCCTGAATCCCGAAATAAACATGGCTTCCAGGGCCATGACATGACTTACATGGTGTGGGATCCAGGTGGAGGCTACCACAACAAACTTTGGTAAATGTTTATGGACGAGTTCAAACATGATCCTCCATGAGACAGTCGTCGACCATCCAACTTAAGGATGTTAAACAAAAGTGTTGGGTGGAAGACAACCCACTATTTGTGAGTTTTTCTTTCCTTTTCTTTTAATTATTTGTTTTACTTCTTTATTTTTCTTCTTGCCCAGTTTTGTGCACTGAGGTCGGTGCACTTCTTTAAGTGTGGGGTGGGAAAGTTTTATTTGTTTAAGATAGTAGTTTTAACTATGCAATAATTGTGGAAATTCATGAATAAGGGATAATTTAGACTAGTTGATGATTGATTTGTGCCATGTGAAATGCGGTGTTCGATTATTTATGGCTTTATGTTTGATTGAGCATTTTATAGATCCTAGGATGTTTCAATTAATTAGATGATATTACCTAGAAAGATTTTGAGCCTTTTATAGGATGACAACACTACATGCCATTCTATTCTTCGTTGTGTCTACAATCACTAGTGTTCAAGTCTCGAACTTGCCTGATTCTCTGCATTGCACATTTACCTTTATATATGACATGTGACATGATTGAGGCATTTCTTGTGTATTTAGCTTACATATCCATACGAGTCTACCTTGAACATTTGACCCTTATTAGCACCTTTGAGCCTTGTAGCCTTTTATTGAATAATTAGCACAATACAAGCTGATAAACCGAGAAAAACCATGATACACCTGGCTTTAGGGCTTAGGAGAATTGTGATACATTTGTTCATATGTGCTAAGCAACAAGTGTGGGGTTACATGAGGACATGTAACATTCAAAGTAGGGGAAGAGCGGCCGCAATTGCTCCTATTGGTTGGAAAATCTATAAAAGTGCCCAAAAAAAATTTGAGGCAACTAATCTGCAAAACAACTAATTAGGTGCACCGATGGAAACTCCCCCTGAGCTAATGGGTAAGCGGTGACAAAATTTCAAAGAAGTGTGAAAAAGTATGAAAAAAAAAGAAGAGAAAAAAAGGTGCAACAAAAGTGTTTGGGAATTTGTCATCGGGTTAAATGGAGAACAAAAGAAGTTAGTAGAGATCAAGGTCCTTACACCATTGGTTAAGCACATATGTCATGAGTTCTACTAAGTCTTAGGCTTTAGCTCACTGGCCATATGATATCCCACCTTAACCTTGACCCCATTACAACCTTAAAAAGACCTCTTGATGCATGTCATATATATTTGGTGATCCGTGATGCTTAGAAGAAAGTCAACCCTATGGAGGCGACTCTAGTGTAGTGTTTGAGAGAGCATTAGATGAACTTATACACTTTGAGTGATGAGTGACACACACTGACCTGTGAGGCCCAATTGATTTTAACATGCCTTGACTTATTCTTTGCTCATGATTAATATGCTAAAAAAATTAGTTTTAATGCAGAGTGATATCATCTCTTGTCTAAATGTACTTTTATTTTTGGATTGTCATGTATTTTGCATAGTTGTCTGGTAATTAGTGAGTCGGCTTAAGTGTCCCCCTGAGTTTCGTGGCTTTATGGGAGATGTAAATAGTGTTGCCACTCCAAAAATATTTTTCTTTATTTTTTTTTGTTTTATTTTCATTTTTAGTCTGCTTTTGTTCTTGGTTCCTTGCATGAGGACATGCAATTGTTCAAGTGTGGGGTAATTTGATAAGTGGAATTTGTACCCTATTTTATTATTCTATAATTGAACATTGCATACTAAAAATGTGTGATTTTAATGCTTAATTAATATGTTTTGCACATTATCCTCTTTTGTGAGAAATTGAGAAAAATGCAATTTAAAGCATTATTTTCATCTTAGAATTTAATATGTAGATTTCTTTTGTTCTTTTTTAGTTTTCTATTTTAATTGCAGAAAATAAATTGTTAAGAGGATCATTGAAGATTTGACGGAGATTTGATAAGATATAAATTTTGAAGAAGAGATTTGAAGAGAAGACTTGGACCAATAAATGCAAGATTAAATTCAAATTCAAAAAGATTTGGTTAAAGATTTGCTGAGGATTTTTTAATGCTGACTTTGCCGTGGATTTTTCGCCATGATGGAGATTTAATCTCGATTTGACCTCAACTACAAAGTTGTAGATCTATCTCTTAGCTTTAATTGGAGATTTGAATCGCCTTAATCCGATATCTTTAGTCAAAGTTATCGCGATTTTACTAACTACTGTACTGAAAGTGCGGGATTTACATCCACTTTGTGCCTATCCTCTATAAACAAGACATCCTCTCTCAACAACTACAGACAACTTCATACTCAACCTCTACTTTTATTTTCTGCATTTTTTCCTTTTATTTTATGCACTTTAGGTTAATGTTAGTAGTGCTTAGGTATTAGTTCTTCAAGAATTGTTGGAGCGCTCGCATTGACAGCGCAAGCTCCTAACTATTTGTGAATTTCTTTCATTATTTTATTCAGGTTTGTTATTTTAATTCTCCATTATTTTCCACTCTCTTCTTCTATTTTTTTATTATGAGTCTTTATCCTCCACCCATGGAGGAGTACGTAGTTTCTTAATATCTTGCATGCCGTGACTCTAGATTAGGATTAATTCGAGGTGTTGTGCTTAATGTTTATTCATGATTTGTTTTGCCCCTAATTGGTAATATAGCGATCGCATGTTATTGGATAGGGTTAATTCTAGGTTAATAGATCTTGGTGATAGTAAGATTTATTGATTTAGGATTTGGGAACTTTTTGGGGAACTAATTAGATTTAATTAGGTTGTGCAATTGGGACATAATTGATATGAGTTTTAAATGTTGAGATCTTAGTTTTAATTCCTGTATTAATAAATGCTTAGGGGATTGACGATCGTAGTCTCTTAAGTGAATTGCATATTAGTTAAGATTTCAACTAATAAACAACATCCCCTCCTATGAATAAATAATTAGGAACCAATGACAATTAATCCTTGATCTAGAAACGTTGTATGCAAGATATTGCTTTCATTTATTGTTGCTTTACTTTTGTTTACTTTTCTTTTATTCTTTAATCCAAACCCCTATTTTTAATTATAGTTATAATTGTAATTGGCTTGAAAATTGCTTCCTTAGAGACGACCTAGGTTAACTCCTGTACTGCGTTTTGGGGTTTTCTTAGTTTTATAAATTGTTATTTGATTGCTGATGAAAGCCAAATTTCAATTGTTTAACTTTCTCTAAGTTGACGCAATTCCGTTCCCCGGCAACGGCGCCAATTTTGATGAAAGCCAAATTTCAATTGTTTAACTTTCTCTAAGTTGACGCAATTCCGTTCCCCAGCAACCACGCCAATTTTGATGAAAGCCAAATGTACGTGTTTGTTCAAGGCGTTTGTCAGACGCTTAATTTGAACTTTCAGTCGTTTCAAAATAATATATCATTCTTTACGGCTTTCAGATCCACAAGGGATCCAATTGCAGTATAGTCGGGCATAGTCGAATCCACAGAGAGTTGCAAAATACCGTTCTTGAATTTAGTTAATTAAATAATAAAGTGAAGGAATTGATAATTTGTTGACAGTTAAATAAATAAACAACATAAAGGTAAATAGGCAACAAATCAGAGGTAGATCTAGAAGCTTGTTGGGAATTGAATCATATCATAGTTTCATGCATCCAGTTACTTATTACACAGAATTATCATTTCATTGATTGCCCGCCACTAGTTCTTAACTTGTCATTGCTTTCGTAAATGAAAATATCACAGGTTTCCTTTGTTAAACTGTCACTTTTCGCACACAACCTTAACAGAGTACGCTAGCATTATTCCAGATGTTAAAACGGCTAACCTTTATTCCAGTTACGGCAGCAAGATTAGATGAAATGATTTAGATCCGACTCTAATGATTACAACTTTCGTTCACAACGTTCAAGTCTAGAATCTAGTTAAGGATAGCAATATTGATTTTAACTTGGTTATGACTTGATTAGTATAACTTCCGTTCATACAAATAAGTCCCAAATTAAGAATCAAAACACTAAACAAAAGCTAGCATTAAGCATAAAATCATTCAAGCGAATCAATCGAAACTGAGTAATTCATATGCAAAAGTACATGGATACAATCATACTACAATACTCATCAACATCCCAACAACAAGAGGATTACAAATCCATCTTACAAGAGAATCTCAGAGGCAAGGTTTGGACGCTTACCATGACACATTATCACGCTATCATGACAGTGGCTCGCCGAGCTTCTTCGATCTCCTGGCTCCTTCACTGGCCTCCTCTTTGTTTCTAAACTAACCTAAGCTTAAAAGTGTAAAATAATGAAGTATTTCGTGGGGGAAGAGGGTGTATGAGGGATATGAGGGATGATCTTCAATGAATGGCACAACCTCCTATTTATAGGCAAAATTTTGAGGGCACCGCTCAGCGGTTTGGGCGCCATCGCTGAGCGGTAAAGGCGTCATCGCTGAGCGACTTGTACTTTATCGCTGAGCGATGTAATCATTTCACGCGGCTTAATAAATGTGCCGGAATCTTTTTGCAGGGCGGCGCTGCCTCCAGGCTGGCTCTAGCTGGCGCAATAAATGTGGCGACTGCAAGTGGCTCCGGTGGTACAACCGCTGAGCAGCCATGGTTAAATCGCTCAGCGGTCCTTGTCGTTAAGCGCTGAGCGATTCATGTTTACCGCTGAGCGGTCCTTCGCTGATTTCATCTTTTAGCTTCTTTTCCGCTTTTGCCCTTTTGCTTCATTCTTTATGGGATTCTTCTCAATTATTTATGCTTGCATCCATCTTTCGAAATATATTATAAACCTACAAAATTTGGGGAATTCAGTTACATAATTCTTTAAAACATAAGCGAATAATTGCCATTTTAATAGGTCAAAATTGCGTAAATTAGGTACTTATCAATTGCGCATTGAAATTAACGACGTTTTGGTGTGCGGCATAGGGGAGAGATGGCTAAAAGAGTAGGTCGAGCCCCCAAAAACGTGGATCTAAAAAGAAAAATGTGGAGTTGAAATTTTGGCTTGAGTCTCGTGCGAAACTTGACCCCCCCCTTTTTTAGGGGTCATCATAGAATTAATCTTGGAACAAAAGGTGAGAGTCAACCAACATATATTAGTAGTTTATTGCCTAACCATTTGAGGGACAAGTCGATACCTTGCTTAAAGAGAATCAAGATTGCTTCGCTTGGGAATACGAGGAGATGTCAGGATTGAGTAGATAGAGAATTAGTTGAGCATCAATTGTCGATCAAGAAGAATGTCTAACGTGTTAAGCAACCACCCCAAAGATTCTCTCCTGAGATTGTTCACAAAATAAAGAAGAGATTCAAAGGGTACTCAAGGCCAATTTCATAAGGACAACCATGCGTGTTGAATGGGTTTTTAATATTGTACCTGTTCTGAGAAAGAATACTAAGTTGCGTATATGTATTGATTTTAGAAACCTAAATGGGGAGAATCCTAAAGATGAGTATCCAATGTCTATCATTGATATGCTTATCGATACTGCTTTTGATCATAATATTTTGAGTTTCATGGATAGTTATTCTAGTTATAACCAGATATACATTGCTGAAAAGGACACCCCTAAAATAACATTTAGATGTCCTGGTTCCTTGGGTAACTTTGAATGGGTGATGATGTCCTTTGGACTCAAAAATGCTAGGGTGACCTACCAAAGAGCAATAAATACTATTTTTCATGAGTACATTGGTAAATTCATGGCCATATATATATATGATGTGGTTGTCCAGTCAGACATCGATGATCAACACTTGGAATAGTTACAAAAGGAATTCGACCATATGCAAAAGCATAAGTTCAAAATGAACCTACTAAAGTGTGTTTTTTTGTGTTACTGCTAAAAATTTCCTTAGGTTCTTGGTCCAAAAGAAGGGAGTAGAGGCCGGCAAGAACAAAAATAAGGCGATTCTCAAGGTGACTTCTCCAGTAAATAAGAGTTGTTATGGATTGGGCCATGAAGGCCCATCCGTTAAGACCATAACTGAGGGTCTGCGAATCTACCCAACCCGACCCGAGCAGTTTTCCAACGACTAGTGAGATTCTCATCCCGAGATATGCTCTCCCTAGCGGAAAATGCATTGTGATCTCCGAAGGCAGAATTAATGGAAAGATCCTCAGAATAGCAAAAATCACGGATGCTACCCAAGTATTTAAACCTAACCGACACGCCAGGTATGCTCAGAACCCAACACCCCATACTTGACTTTTATCTCGAAACTTCACTGACTTGAGCGTCGGAGTCCTTGTAAGTACCGCCCCGGCGACCTAGAAACGGCCAAGAAGCTCCAGGATCCAGAGTACCCCTTCGGTACATTGGCGCCGTCTGTGGGGACTTACTTTTACGACATCCCACATTTCATTTGGACCCTAAAGCATCCCTACCAACATGCCTCCCAAACTCACCAGAAAAACCTTCTGCGCTGTAACATCTAGGGATACCCACGGATCAGTCTCCGTGGGGACCCATGCACCTCCCTCCCAACCGCACTCACCTCCTGACCGCACAACAACACCACCTCCCCCAGAGCAAAATGCACTTCCACTACCCAGTCCACCACAAGACCAACCTATAGACACCAATCTACCTCCTCCCCCCAACCTTGCTGATGTAGTTCAAACCCAGGCAGAAAAAATTGAACGCCTAGAAGCATCCCTATTAACGTTGGCCCAAGCAAAAGAGGAATGGAAGAAGCAAAGAAAAATCCGCATGGTAGCAAACAAAGCCAAGAAAGACGCAGAGAGGAGACAAAAATAGGTCATACTGGAAGCCTGCGAGAGATAGAGTCACGTTAACGGTCTTAACTGCAGTGATGACCATAGCCAGTTAGGGACAAATGAAGAAGCCCAAGAGTTCGTTTACAATGCGTCCACAGAGGTTAACACAGAAAAAGTCCGCACGGGAGTAAGGAAGCCGAAAGGGAAGGATAACCACCCTTTCGTCGAAGAGATTCTCAATACAATGCAATCACACGGATTCCGTCCCCCTACGAATATGGAACCATATGACAGAACCTCGGATCCTCAGCATTACTTGGATGTCTTCGGTCACAGGATGATCTTGGATGGAGCCCCAACACCATCCAGTGTAAATCTTTCCCAGTAACTCTAAGGAAAGGAGCATTGGTTTGGTTTAATGTGTTCCTACCAAAATGCATCCAATGTTTCGACGATCTAGCCGAACACTTCCTGGACAATTTCATCACAAGGAGAACAAAGCCTAAGATGACAGTAAGCCTCTTAGGCATGATACAAAGAGGAGATGAATCCCTCCGTCAATACTTAGACCATTTCTATGAGGAATGTGCCCAAGTCGAGGACTTGCAACCACAGGCAGTGTTGATGGGCCTAACTAATGGGCTTTGAAAAGGGAGCCCATTTGTAAAAAAACTTATCTAAGAGGCCTCCGCGGAGCTTAATAGAAATACAAGAATGAGCTGAAGAGTACCTGTATCAAGAAGAGGGCATGCAATCCATAAAAACCGACCTTACCCAAGACGGAATCCAAGAGGGAGGAGAAGGCCTGAGGAGAAAGTTCAACCAACCAACGCGGATGGACTTTCCACGAATTGAAAGACCCAAGGTCGTCAAGGAAGGACGGTACACAAACTACACTCGTCTTACCATATCACTCATACAACTGTATCGAGAGATTCAGCATAAAGACGGTTCCCAAAGCCAAAACCAATCCGGTTGCGGCCAGGGACAGACACCACCCTATTCTGTGCCTTTCACGACTCATACGGTCACAACACAAAAGACTGTATAGATTTGAAAGATATGTCATACAAGAAAGGAAAAGAAAAATGGATACCAGAGATTCAGAAAGGAGAACATACTCTAGAGATAACCGCAGAAGAGAAGACTATCCTGAGGACGGATGGGATAAAGAATACAGGAGAACAGAAACCACCAAGGTAATCAATACGATAGCTAGTGGATTTGCAGGAGGAGGTTCCACCAGGTCAGTAAGGAAGATACATCTCCAAGAGGTGTTACACCTCGGTAACAAAGCAGACCACAAATTCCGCGGAAGCAGAAATTTCCCTGACATCACCTTCACTAGAGAAGACTTTTCCCACACCACCCCAATGCATGACGATCCAATGGTGATCTTCGCCACCCTGGTAAATGCGGAAGTCAGAAGAGTTTTTCTAGACCAAGGGAGCTCAGCGGATATTATTTTCAGAAGCTGCTTCAACAAATTGGGCTTAAAAAATTCAGATCTCGAGTGCTACCCAAAAGATTTAGTGAGTTTTTTTCGGGGAAACAGTCACTCCAGACGAGTATGTTTTCCTATATCTGACATTACGTTACGAACCATGCACAAGGACAGAAAGGGTGAAGCTTTTGGTAGTTGATAAGCCTTCAGCTTACAACATCATCCTAGGATGACCAACGTTAAACACAATCAATATTGTCATATCCACTACCGCCTTAACAATGAAGTTTCTTAATGTGGATAATCAAGTAGCTACGATACGCAGAGACCAAGCAACTGCCAGGAGATGTTACAATACCAGCCTCCATGTACAGAGCTCACGAAGTTGTCTGCGGATCAACAACAAGCCTCGTTCATCACTGCTTCGTATTTTCTTACAAATTTTCTTTCATGCTAATTTTGTTGCATTTTTTCTTGTTGCAAATTTCATTGTGAATTACTTACCTACAAAATTTCTTGCGAGTTTTTTGTGAGTATTCTATAGAAAAAAAGCCCAAAACCAACATTTTTAAGAAATCCAAATGGTCCAAGCCAAACCCAATCTTTGTATTATTGTTTTTATTTATTTTCTTATTTCCCTTCTTCCTTTCTTTCATTCATCAAAAGGTTTTCTAAACTCTATGTGTTGTGTTATTCGGCAGAGAGAGAGAGAGAGAGAAGGACCTTCGCAGTTCCAGCGACTGTCACTGCTTCCTTGCCTCGCTACAACACAGGCGACACGCAGCCATGGCACTGGTGAGAGAGAGAGAGGCACAGAGAGGTACGATTGAGAGAGAGACGACTGAGAACGAGAGACATGGTGATTGGCAGCATCTGCTGCCTCCGTCTGCTACAGCATCAAAGAGTCACGGTGCTGCAGCGCCTGCAGAGTACTAGCAGCGATGGTGGTTGTTGTGCAGAGGAGTAACGTCATGGGCAGGGGTTCGTCTACTGCTGCTTGTGCCCGCAGTGGAGGGAGGTTTTCGGTGTCATGGAGGAGACCTCAATCCTTATGTCTCTGTCGGCGGTGGGTGGCACCGGTAAGAGATTGAATTTTGTGTTTGGGGAAAAATTACGTTTCTGATTGATCTGTTATTGTTGAATTTGCATATGGCTTGCATCCCCTTTGGTTCTTGTTGTTCTGTAGGTTCTGGAGTTGTTATAGCATGTGGCTATGGTGGTGGCGGCTTTGGATTTGTGACTAAGATGCCAATTGGATTCTTGTTGCAAGTGCTACAATATATTTAATTTTGATCTGTGCTTAAATTACAATGCTCGTTAGGTGTTTGTTAAATTGCTTCTATTGAATCTATTCAAAATTTTGTGTTATCTGGTGTTTATTTCACCATTTACCAGCTGCTAATTACCTAACATTTTGGGAATGCAGGAAGTAGTGGGATCTCATCGGGGACAATTATTGCCATTGTGGTCCCAATTGCAGTGGCTGTTCTTCTATTCATTGTGGGTGTTTGTTTCTTAAGTAGAAGGAGGGCAGCTCTGCACAAGACCAACATAGTAAGGATACACACATGGAAATTGAAAAAGATTTTTACTGTTTTATCTGTTGTAATTTTATCTCATAGACATATTACTTCTTTCTTTTCTTATGGCTGCAACTGATATCACCTCCGTGGAATCCTTGAGATTTGATTTTAGCACAATTGAGTCTGCCACAAATAAGTTTTCTGAAGCTAACAAGCTAGGTGAAGGTGGATTTGACGAGTTTTACAAGGTATGATGTTAGCATGAATTCCATTTCTTCTTAGCAAAGAAATTCTAACCTGTGTAAATTATATTGATGTTGCTGCTGTTGAGAGTTGTTTAGTGTGTGCACGAGTAGCATGTAACCTTGATTATGTTCCCTTCTGGAAAAAGTCTTAACTCTTAGGCGTAAAGAGTCCCAAAAGGATCTACAAGAATTATATTGGGAAAAAGAAACTAATTAAAAGCAATGAGTTAAGAGTTCATCATTCAGATTTCAGATCGTATGCAAACTTCTTCAGTTATCGAGGGCATTAGTATGTCAAACTAGGCAACATCTAGTATGTCAAACTAGGCAACATCTAGTATGTCAAACTAGGCAACATCTTATTACTTTCTACCACAATGGATGAAATGAAACCTTGCTAATAAACTTACCCCACAACATCAAGTAGAGACTACCATTATGCAGATATTCATATGCCAAGAGCTTCTCTTGGTAGGACCAAACAATATGCAAGAGGTTTTAGCACACTTGGATGCTTCACTTGTGCTACCAACTCCATCCTCCTCTTAAAACCCTTTTTTGAAATCCCCAAATCCTTGACCTTCTTCACTGCAAGCAAAACTTCTTCACTGCAAGCAAAACATCATTGCTGAGCATCACCTTGTAGAGGCTTCCATGATTCCCTCTCCTAACCAGCTCAGCAGGAGCACTCAGCAAGTCCTCAAATCTCAGTGCATCAAAAACTGGTAGAATCACCCAAAAGTATTTGTTTTAGTAGTAGTACTATTTCAACAACTACAAATAGTTTTATTAAAGGAAAAATTACCCTTTTATCATCAGCTACGCTGAATTTTAGAAAGCAAAAACTGTTACTGTTACTGGCCAGTTTCTGGAAATGCATAGAACTTGCATTTGTATCATGTTCCATTTAGGACTAAAGTTTAAATCTTCTAAGGACATAATCAACAGGCCTTATCATGAACATATGCAAAGCAATTTTAACAAGGAAATAAAAAATTATACTATGAAGTTCAACAACATTAGGCCGCAACCCCAGGGTGTTAAGTTCAAAAATTAAAGATATAACATACAAGCAAATGCACAAAAATTATGCACAAACATTAGGCCGCAAGCCCGCAACCCATGGATTTTTTTGGGCCCAGTGGCCATGTCGACCCTAGTTAGCCGATAATGTTATTGGTAACCATCTTTAAAGCATAAAAACAAAAAGAAAAAAATTAGGTGTAGAATTATATCATGATCGCATTGGTTCTATCTATTGCCAACTATGTGACCCTAATATGGAATTATATCGTTTTTACGTTTTTGTATTACAATTTTTTAATACAAAAAACTCATCTTGTACCATCTTGGAGTTTGTATTTCAGATAGAGGATGAAGAAATAACGCATGTTCTTAGGTGTTTTATATGACTCAATTCACACTCTCTTTCCATTTATGTTCTTTGTTGCATGTGTGCCTTTTGCATTCATTGTAATTGAACTTGTATTATGCGTAACAAATTGTCTTGTCATGTCGTTATTTTGAATATGTTGTATTTGATTTGTATAGGGAGGATCCAAATAAAGATTTATAGGAGAAGAAGGATGTCGTTCCAATCGAGGAAAAGATGGAAAACTCAATAATATAGGAGAAATTTAGATTTTGAGCTAGCATAAGTGGCTCATAATATTAAAAAGAATTATATGCGAAACATTTACTATTGAGAAATAGATATGTCTATTTTTTGCTACAATCATTGTAAAAACCTGTTTGAAAAAATAGGTTATTTGAAAGTCATTATAATGGTACATTCATAAAAATTTTTTATGGTTATTGTGATTTTATAATAAAAAATATTTAGAGGAATATTATGGTATTTTTCTGCCCATTGAGAGCCATATTACGCAAAATCTCATGTGAAATTTATATGTGAAACTATCAACGAATTTTACTCGCGAAACTTCTTGTGAATTTTACTTGCGAAATCTCATGAAAAATTATTTGTGTAATTTCTTGCACATTTTACTTACAATATTTTTTGTGAATTGTACTTGCTAAATTTCTTGTGAACTTTACCTGCGAAATTAAAGAAACATTTTACTCGCAATTTTTTTTGCAAATTATACTTGCAAAATTATCTGTGAATGTTACTTATGAAATTTCATGCGAATGTTACCTGCAAAATTTCCTTCAAATGCCACTTGCAAAATTTCTTGCAAATGTTACATGCAAAATTTTATGCGAATATTACTTGTAGAGTTTCTTTAAAAAAAATGCATAAAAATTCGCAACAAAATTCCTCTTGAGCATCTACCCTGCAATGAAAATTATATCCAAATTTTTTAAGTTTTTTGCAAAAAAATTTGTAAGTAATTATCTGTGAATTTTAAAATTCTTATATACCAATTACCTGTCACCCAAATAACTATGAATTCCAATTTGCATGAAAATTCGTAGGTAATGTCATTACTTGTGAATTTTTAGCCCAAATTCGTGGCAAATTTTGCATGCAATGAGTGTTTTTTAATAGTGCCGCTACACTCTCAAAGATATTAAAAGGGGGAATGACTACCTAGATCGTCCTTGACTTTGTTGCGTTTTTCACATTAGTACTTGACCTTTTTTGCGTTTTACAACATGCAAAAGGAGATGAATCAACCATGAGTGAGAGAGTATAGGGACGAAGAGGACAGGGATGGGGTTAAAAAATTGGCGTTGAAAAATTTGGGGGATAAATTATATGTGAATTGTTTGTGAAAAATTGGTTTCATCACACAAAAACGACGTCATTCATATCATCTATCATCTCATTTCTCTAAGTTACAAAACGGAGTCGTTTTGCATGTTGTAAAACGACACCGTTTTGATGTGCGGAGATGTGTTCTGAGGTGTAAAGTGATTAGGATAGAGAGGAGGGTTAATGACCATATGCGCAACTGTTAACTAGCAAAGAGACGACAAGGTGACGAAGGGATAAATGTGACCAATGGAAGAAAAGTTGAGGGATGTGTGAGGGACTTTTTTTTTCTTCTCAGGGACCAATATAAAAAACGCAAGAAAGGTCAAGGACCTACGTGGCCATTCCCTCTTTTAACTTTTATTGTTCAAAATATATAAAGTATTAATCTACACTAATAGATAAACAAAGTAAAATAATAATAATAATAACTTTTGGTCTCTAATTTATGTTTCTATATCTATCCTTAATCTTATTTTTTATTTATTCACATACAATTATAATTTAAAAAAAATATTTATGTATATTGCACTACTCACTTTTTACTTTTCACTTTGCACTACTCACTACTTCTTAACCTAATTACAAAACCACCAATTTTTTTTTTTTTTCAAAATACAGTTACTTTTTACATTCCACGTTTTCTTGAAAAAAAAAACCAATTTAAAAACTGTTTCCGCTTTTCACATATGCAATCACATAGGCAGCCACCGTTAAATGATAATAGTCATGGATGATGCATGAGGTATTAAATGTGGTTGGGTAGTAAGTAATTAGCATACAAAAATTTCTAATTCACAATGAACAGAAAAAATGACAAATTTTGAAAAATAGTAATGATTAGATGTCCTAACTGGTCATCTTAAACTTTCTTTTAATTACTATTAAATGAAATAAAAAAATAAAGCATTTAGTATCTTAAAATTTTAAAAAGTATCTATTTTGTTTACCTTATTTAATAATTAAAAATAAATAAATTAAAAGACCCAAACATTACAATCATCTCATCTGGGAACATGACAAGAAATACAATTGCACCTAGAGCTGTCAAAATGGGCGGACCCGCCCATTTATGGCCCGTCCGTTTAGGCCTGCTGGCCTAAACGGGCCGCCCGCTAACTCGTTTATTTTTTTTAAAAAAATTAAAAAAAATTAAAAAAATTCATGGGCTTATAGGCCAGTCCAATTTTTTTAAAAAAATTTTGTGGGTCTATTTTTTACATATAAAATCTATCTATTTAACTGGGTAAACGAACCGGACCTCGCCCTAATTGCACCGCTTCCATTCCCAAAAATTTGTTACACAAAGGCCAATTCACTTCTCCATTTCCGATCCGACGTCGTTTTACAAAATGGGGTCATTTTCCAAAAGCAAAAAGGTCTGTTTTCTGTATAGACAGAGCCTGAAGGAAGGGACCACCACCCCCCGAAACAGAAAACAGCTGCTAGTGCTAACCCCCCTTCTCTCCCAACTTTTTAAAGTCTAAAAAGGTAACCGCAACTCACTAACTCTATCCTTGATTAAATCAAAGTCCCAACAATAAATAAACAACGACGACAATGTTCCACCGAAGGAAAAAAGAACCTGGTACGATGCCTCTCTCAAACCCAGGAGAAAACCCTATGTCTCCTCCACGTTCTCGTTTCAGCACCTTCCTCAGAACCCAAACGACGCCGTTTCCGTCCTCTGTCTCGTTGAATTCACTGCTCCTCGCCTTCTCCCTCCTCCTCAACATCTACTTCGTCTTCATCATCTGGTCCCAGATCCCCCTCTCAATCTCCACGCGCTTCGCAGCTTCGGCTCCCACCACGCGCCGCCACGTACTCTTCGCGATCGCGTCATCTTCCTTCTCCTGGCCCAACCGCCACCCTTACACCCGCCTCTGGTACGCCCCGAAATCCACGCGCGCGATCGCGTTCCTCGACTCGCTTCCGCCGAACTCCTCCTCCCCGTTGCTGCCGCCGGTGGTGATCTCCGGCGACACCTCCCGCTTCCCCTACAAGTTCCCGGGAGGGCTCCGGTCGGCGATCCGCGTGGCGCGCCTCGTGAAGGAGGCGGTCGAGCGGAACGAGACGGACGTCCGGTGGTTCGTGTTCGGGGACGACGACACGCTGTTCTTCGTGGACAACGTGGTAAGTGTTCTGTCGAAGTACGACCACGATAGGTGGTTCTACGTCGGGAGCAATTCGGAGAGCTATGAGCAGAACGTGAAGTATTCGTTCCAGATGGCGTTCGGCGGCGGGGGGTTCGCGGTGAGCCAGGCGCTGGGGAGGGTTCTGGCTAGGGTTTTGGACTCGTGCTTGAAGAGGTACGGCCACTTGTATGGGAGTGATGCCAGGATTTATTCTTGTGTGGCTGAGCTTGGTGTTGGGTTAACCCATGAACCTGGGTTTCATCAGGTAAATAAACAAAATGAAATTGGTTATTTTTTATTTTTTATTTTGTTATCCCACTTGCGTTGTTGTTCATTTTATAGTGTTTGGAAATTGGAAAATGAGCAGGCGAGGGAGAAGCATAGCCCTGATCTGGTTATGTATGAGATGTGGTTTTTCTTTCTACTGTAGTTTTTACAATGTGGTGAACAGCTCTTAACCATCCCAATGGGTAGCCCTCTGAGAATTGCTGTGTTTCTTGGGCCAGAGATACCTGCATATGGGCAGAACGACCTTGTGTGATATCTGAGTTAAAAAGGGTATTTGTAACGATACGCTGAAGCTTAAGTTTGGTTTGCACGAGGAGAACCAAGAATGAGGGTTTAGAGGTATACCTTGGTGTCTTAGCGTGGTATTTATAGTGGTGGTGGTGTTCATCCATCATAGATGTTTCCTCTTTCTAGGAATAGTTACTATATGGAGGATGCACTTTATTGTACTTTTTTCTTTGGTGCTCATATGAAACTTTGACAATTTTTAGAAATAGGGGCCAACAAGGAAAAAAATCTAGACCACTTGATTGAAGAAGCTCTGATACCATGTCAAGAACCATCTCTCCCATTGCTTTGGATTGAAACTTTCTTTTGGTACTTCAGAAATTATATTCAACGAGATTTGAACTTAGAACCTCATGTATACTACCCAAAACCCTTCACCACTAGACCAATCCTAGTAGCTTACTTTGGATTGAGACTTTATTAAATACCTTATTAATTTTTTAACATTTTAAACAAATATCATACATGGTGGCTGGGTATGTTGTTGTGGTTTTGGTTCTGCTTATTTTAGCTGGATCTCATTTAGGCTGCTTAGCTTCTATGATTCAGCAGCATTCTATATTTTTCAATGGGTCTATAATCTATGCAAGTAACAAGATGGACTCTATAGAAATGTTTTTCACTCATTTACTTTTTACACCAGTTAGATATGCGGGGGAATGTGTTTGGTATGCTGGCTGCACATCCGTTATCTCCTTTGTTGTCCCTTCATCACCTGGATGTGGTGGAGCCTATCTTTCCTAAAATGAACAGGACACAAGCGATGGGACACCTTATTAAAGCTGCAAATGTTGATCCTGCCAGGATTTTGCAGCAAACTGTCTGCTACGATCAATCGAATTCGTTGACTTTCTCCGTTTCTTGGGGTTTTGCTGTCCAAGTGTTTGAAGGAAATGAATTTCTCCCGGATCTCCTTTCACTGCAGAGGACTTTTGTGCCGTGGAAGAGGGGTCGTAGAGTTGATGCCCAATTCATGTTTAACACGAAAGACTATCCCAGAGATCCTTGTATAAGGCCTTCTGTCTTTTTCTTGAAAAGTGTTACATCTGGTGAAAGGGGAATTTGGAGCAATTACACCAGGCATGTTGTTGGGAAGTGCTCTGAAGAATTGGATTATGTTAAACATCTGAAGCAGATTACAGTTTTTTCAAAGAAGCTAGTGCTTAGTGTTGAAGAGGTATTGTTTAATTAATACTAGTAATGGCTGATTTGAAATTTGTGATAATTTTGTTTCGTTTGTAATGTCTGCATTCGTATTCTAGTTATTTGACTTTATGTTGCCTTATTGGGTTTTGTTACAGTTGAAAGCACCCCGCCGCCAATGCTGCAATGTTGTGCCTTATTCTAATCAATCAATCAGTATTCATATAAGACAGTGTGGAACTGATGAACTGATCTACATGCACTCATAGCATTCTCTTAGGGAGCTGGCCTCCCTTGAAAGCTTTCTGTTTTTCATGAGCCCGAATGTTTGGAGGTGTTCGGTTCCATGTTGATGCCAATATGAGGTGGATGTTTCTTCCTTTAGGTTGATCATGAAACTTTGATTTGATAGGATAGTTTCGTGTCGAATTTGATTTTGCAACATTCTGCAATTCTTAATTTATTTTGATCACACCATATGTCACCAAGTTTACTGTAGTTTTTGTTTTTCATTTCTATTTCCAGTGTTTTCTGTTTTTAAAATTTTGTGAAGGAAATAATACGTAAAGTGAAAACACAAAAAACCATATTTTTTTGTTTTCATTATATGAATATTCGCTATTTTTTTTTTATAAAATCCTAAAAATAGGAAATATAAGAAATTAAAAACAAAAAAAAAAACAGGAAATGAAAATAGAAACTGAACAGAGAAAACATTAAAATTCTGATTTCTATTTCTGTGTGTCCTCATTGCAGTAGAGAAAGAATCTTCGTCTAGATGCCGAGAAGATCTTGGTTGAGGTGCACCTCTTGCAGGGCCGGTATTTTTCTTCAGCTGGGAAGTGCTCAAACCTCATAATTTTCCGCAGTTGCCTGGCTTTATTTTATATGCTGCATAGCTGTGTGCCATTTTTCAAATGGTTCTATTTCTCTGCACTTGTACATAATATTCATATCCACTTCTGATGTTAGTCAATCACAGGGAAGCTCCATGTTACTTCGGAGTGAGGTAACTTCTGAGCCAAGGACCGATTTAACCCTCGAATGTGATCCCAATTGAGGATTATGTCTCTCAGTACAGAAAATATGCTAACTAGTGATTTTTCTATAAATTCTGTTGATGTTATATGACATTTTGCTGGCTGCATTGTTATGGTCCATCTGTAAAAATTAAAATTATGTCAGAAATTTGTCAACGAGGAATTTTTAATTTTGTTTTTCTTCTATGCGTTACATTAGCGCGTGAAGCTGGACGGCTATTAGTTAACTAAATTCTGTTATTTTTTATTTCGGAGTTATGTGGCAAAAAATCAAACTTTGTTATATAATCCTTGGAGTCCTATGGGCATGCGACAACTTATATCTGTCCCTTTTCTTCGTTTAGTCCTTTCATCGAAGTGGACATTCTTGCTTCATAGTTTTTGTTTTTATGAATTTCTTCTGGGATTATTCCACAAGACGAAAATTTGAATTTCTCTTATTTTAGTTCCATAGAATAACAACTACTACCACCAAGTCCAATCCAAGTAAGCTCTGGAGAGACAAATTTAAATAAGTCATTCTGGCTATGGCTGTGAAGAGGGAGGGTTCTTTCATATACTCATGATGGAAGGGCAATGAATCTTTAGTTGGATTTTATTTTGTCATGTACTATATTTTATTATTAACTTCTTTATTGCTTACCTTATATATAAGGTTCACTCCATCCATTAATAATGATAGATAATACTTAATAATAAATGATAAAAAATTAAATTGAGATCATCAATTTTTTAAAGAAAAAAACTTTCTTCCTCCATGGAGTTTTATCGATACATATTTATTCATATAATATTTTTTCTGTTACTTTTTTATTTTGTGACTATTATATACGTGAAAGAAGACCGTTTTTTTTTCTTTCCTTTGTATGCAAGTATTTTTCCGTGGATATGGAGTTATTACCAGAATTTATATGAGGTGTAAATCCTTCATTTTAAAGGCTTACCATTTGGGAAATGCAGGAACACACGTGTCAATCTTTTTTGGTGTAGAAATGTTAAATGGTGTTTTCAGACCTAAATTCTAAACCTAGCAGTACACTTGCCGATGGTGTCGTTTTAATGCCCCATCTATCTTTTGGTGACTGTTTAATGCACTGACCAAAATCAAAAGGCACTTGTGGCAAAGAGATCTTTACCTTAAATTTAACATCTCAATTTTTAGATACACTAATGGTCCGTCGTATCCATTATTACTTTGATTAAATGTATGGATATTAAAAAAATTAAGAGTGATTTAAAGAATAAATTTATTAAAATATTTTTATTCAATTTAATTAGTGTTTTACAATAAAGAAAAAGATAAATATAATATTAAAAAAATTATTGTTTTAAGATTAATAAATTATTTGTATAATTATAAACATAACAATAAATTTTATTTTAAAAAATAAAAGAAATAAATAATTTAGAAAAAAATAATTAAAATAAACTAAAAAGAATAATAAAAATGAGTTTTATTAACTTTATTTTAAATACATTCGTTTTGTCGCGAATTTCACATGTATATGTCTAAGAAATTATGTTTGTAAGAGAAATTTCCTTGTTGAGTTGTTGTGTAGGTACAGGTGGCCTACCTATTTCAACCCCCACCTTACCTTTTTGATTCTCTTGGTAGTCAATACATGTTTTTATTCATTTACTTGACTTAGAAATCTGATAGCCAGCACCACCATCCAACCGTACCAATCTAATTGGAAAAAGGGGCAATTTCTTCTAGCATCATACCTACCAACCCTTGTTCTAACACATGGAATATTAACTTCCCCACGCCGTAGATTGCGGTGGTTCTTATGTTCAATATATAGTTCAATCTTGTCTCAGCATCATTCCTCCACATAACACATGAAAACTTGCTAATTTGGTCCATTTCTCTTTGTTAATATGCAATTTTTTCACAAACACACCAAAACTCAGTCCCTGATCAACTTCATCCTAGTCACCTCTTCATTCTGTGGCCTCTATGTCCTTGCGTCGGTGCTGTTCTTAGGAACATCAAAGCTAGTACATGTGCATTCCTCTTCATCACAGGATGTTTCCAACACTGTCACACCTACAAATCTTGAACACCTTGTGTTTGGGATTGCATCAAGCAAGAGCTCATGGCCTAAGAGGAAGGAGTATGTCAAGTTGTGGTGGAAACCAAACAATGCAATGAGAGGGTGTGTGTTCTTGGATGCCCTCCCAGCTGAGGACCATGGTAGTAGTAAGAAGAATGATGATAGTTCTTCTCTGCCTCCACTCTGTGTCTCTCAGGACACTTCCCGGTTCCGCTACACCTGCCGGGGCGGCCTGAGGTCGGCGATCCGGGTGGCCCGCGTCGTCGCTGAGACTGTTGCCCTGGCGAACAATTCGGATGTGAGGTGGTATGTGTTCGGTGATGATGACACGGTTTTCTTCCCAGAGAATGTGGTGAAGACTCTCTCCAAGCATGACCATGAGCTTTGGTACTATATTGGTGCACACTCTGAAGTCTATGAGCAGAACCGGATTTTTGGTTTTGGAATGGCTTTTGGTGGTGCAGGCTTTGCTATCAGTTCTTCTCTGGCTAAAGTCTTGGCCAAGGTTTTCGATTCTTGCATCGAAAGGTATCCGCATCTTTATGGAAGTGATGGCAGGGTGTACTCTTGTTTAGCTGAGCTTGGCGTTGGATTAACACACGAACCCGGTTTTCACCAGGTAACAATTAGTTTGAAATGTTGAATCCTGAATTAAATGACTTATCTATAGACTTGATTTATGTCGTAAGATCCAATAACGTGGATCCATATATCTGACTCGTAGAAAAAGGCTTTGTTCTTGTTGTTGTTGTTGTTATGTGATTTTCTTCCTTTTGGTAATCCTTGTTAATCTTATGTTCTTGCGACTGAAATTGGATTAGGTTGATTTGCGGGGAAATACCTTTGGCCTATTGGCTGCACATCCAGCAAGCCCCTTGTTGTCTTTGCATCACCCGGAATACACAGATCCAATCTTTCCAAACATGACGACCATACAAGCTCTGAAACACTTATTCGAGGCGGCGAATGTCGATTCACAGAGGATGCTACAACAAACAATCTGCTATGACAGATGGTTTTCGTGGACGGTCTCAGTGTCGTGGGGCTACGCGGTTCAGGTATTCCCAAACCGCATGTTTTTGCCAGATGTCCTTAAGGTGCAAGAAACATTCAAGCAGTGGAGGAAAGGGAATATGTTGGCAAAATCGTACACTTTCAACACAAAAGAACTTCACCCTGACCCGTGCAAGAGATCCACCGTTTTCTATCTAGATAGTGTGTCTTCTGGTAAGGACGGCAACATCATAAGCACATATAACAGATCATTTCAGAATTGCTCGAGTGATGTGGCATCGCCAAAGAAGCTGGAAGTGATCAAAGTGATCTCCAATAAGCTAGATCTTGGCATCAAACAGGTAAGCCATATCAGACAATTGGAATTAGGAGGATGGCCTGAACATTGAATAGTACTTACATAACTTTTCTTTTGTATTCAGTTGAAGGCTCCAAGAAGGCACTGTTGTGATGTATTGCCCTCAAGTGCTGGTGACCAGATGGAAATTGCAATTAGAGAATGCAAAGATGAAGAATTGATTTATGTGCACTGACAAAAAATATTTATATTGAACCATGCTGATATGCACAATTAGAAAAGGCATGATGACAAAGACTTTGACACATACATTCACACTCTGATATAGATATGGAAACAAGAAAAAATGAGGAGGAAAAAAAACACACACATTGATAGGATGGGAGATTGCTTCCCTATAGGTTCATCAATGCAGTCGTCAGCTCAGCTAGTATGATTTCTGTAATTTTATTTTACGTGTAGATAAGCTAGTACTAATATCACATGAGACAGAACAGCTACTAGCTAGGAGTTACTCCTTGAAAGCAGTGTGACTTTAGCGTAAGAAATTGGCCGGCTTCACAACATTTTGTAACGAATGAGAAGATGTTAGTTACTTTTTAGCCTTAATATCTTCTAAGGTTACTATTACTTACTAAGAGATTTATGTAAAATTTGTATTTCAAATCTGTTTTTGCAATCTTCACTGTTAAGCTCTAAATGAATACATACCAGCATCCATCTTCTGTTGTTTTTGCTACTACCTATGTTTGAACAAATTCAAAATTAAACTAATACAGTACAGGCATCTTTAATCTTTCTACTGTCACGGAGGATGAAAAGGGAAGAAGAGGCAAAAGCGAGAAAGAGTAACTTCCGAACAATGATTTCCAATTTCGCTTCATATGATCCTCTGTCATCTCTGTTAAAATTTGATAGTTAATATTGTGTTCCCTTCCTGCATTATTGAGCTCTTTTAAAGTGAGGATTTCACTTTAGACAATAAAATAGGATTTTATTTTTAAATCAATAAAATGAAAATGAGTTTCACTTTTCACAAGTAAAACCCGTCACTTTGTTACATATACTCCACTTAAAGTGTTATCTCTCTTGTACCTAACAAAATATGGGTTCGTAGTACTTGGTCAATTGTACACTTTCCATCACTCAGATAAACTACGGATTAGGCAAATGAAGTTCTGAATTAAACCATTTCTGCTTCCATCTGATATCATGCTTTCTTCATTTTAAATTACCTCTTCAGTTGGTTGGTTGGTTTGGTTAGCCAACATCTCTCAACTTTTATTTTGTTCCCCTTGTGATGGAATATATAAAAATTATTGTTTCGGGACCAAGATTAAGAACCATTAATCTTGTACTTAAGAGTGAATTAATCATGATTAGTGGGTTTATTAGTAGTTATTACTCCCCTGCTCTCTAATCTACCTTCCTAAATATCTAGACTAATTATTTTTTTTAACCATACTAGTATTAAATAAATTTAGAAAGAGAGGATTAGTATCGGAGACTGTGTTATTACTTACCAAGGAACGAGCAAGCGGAGTATTGAAAGCGAATTTTTCTGGCATGCAGAGGCAGTGGACAATGGTTAGATGCTACTCAAGATACTCAGGAGTCAGGACACTGATGTTACTAAAGTGATGTGCTAATTTGATTTTGGTGTATTTTTGCACTTTTTTAACATCCTTTTTGTGATATTTTTTTTATCTTGGCTTTTGCCTTGGATTTTAAGAAGCGTTGAGACGAACACACGACACGACATGCGATATACCAATTTCTAATTTTATAAAACACAGACATGATATATATATATATAAAAGTATAAAATTAATTGTTTATAATACTATTATAATATTTTCATTAATATCAAATTACTAATTTGTAATAATTTCTAAACCCCTTTCAAAATATATGAAACATTATAGATATTTTCATGGGCTAATGCTTGTTAATTTTTTGTATGGTTCATATTATTATAAAGTATTTATTATTTAATATGTAAAATATTTTTTACTTGGACATGGCCAAAAAGACTTTCAAATATAGCTCGGATATGCTTGCACAAGGTTAATCATGAATTTTTTTAATTGGACAATTTCGGACATATGCTACACGCGTGTCGAATAAGTGTTTTTGTGTGTTGATGTTTTCGGTGTGTCAAACACAACCGTCTCACAATGTGTCCATGCTTCTTAACTTAGACCTTGTCCAATTTGTGGTGATTCTATGCTTCATATTCTGGTTGGTTTGAGCCTTGTATCTATCAAACAAAATATATATTTGTAAACCCTTGCTCCATCAGAAAGTCACCAGAGTCAGGACATAGAATCCAAAGGTTAATGCTTGCTAGATTATAGATGATTTTGTTTATGTTCCCCTTGTGTCATTAGCACATGATTCATGCCCGGAGGCATTTTTGGATCGGGAGTATATATTGTATAGGCCCTTGCACCTGATTTTTTCAGCATAAACACTTCAAATGAGGACAAAAATTCGTGTCTCTAGCTACGAGTATGATTAGAGTAAAAACCTCAAGTTGAAAAAGAGAAAGAAGATTTTTCTGGTCCATGTCCACAAGTGATTTCAATAAATAGCCAGAGTGAGCTGAATTATTTAAAGTATGTATTTTATTAATTTTTTTCTCTTACAAATCTATCTAACTTAAATATTATAACCATTAATTTTACGACAGATTTTTTTCCTTCCTTAACTCTTAAACTTGAGACTTTTTTAAAATGGGACAGGTTTGCTTATCATTTAACCAACCTTGCAAATTTTGTCAATCATTCAGTTGTTGTAAGTTATTACTTTCAATTTTTCCCTTCATGTTCCTATCTTTTGATTTGCAGTATGGCTTTAAGAGAAGTAAATTACTTAGCTGGCAATGGACCAAAAACTTACTGATTTAGTTTGGTTTTTCCAACCCATTTCTACATCTGAGAGAAACCAAAAGTCAGGGCAGGGCTAGAAGCTAGCAGTTATATCTACTCTAGTGTAATTTCAAATACAGCCGCTTGCAGAGTATCTTGTCAAAGACATCTTATAAACAAGTACACATTACAATTTTTCATTAAAAATAGACTAGAAGTGGAAGCATTAGCTCTTATTCCTCAGTCCTGACTTTTAGTTTCTCCGAGAGTGCAACATTAGAGCCAAAAACAAACAACACAAAATTAGTCGACGGCAAAGTACTTTTCAGTCCATTGCCGCCTAAATAAATTAATCCTCTCTTAAAACCATTCTGCTCCTCAAAAGGTAAAAATCAGTACCACCAATAACAATTAACGACCAAAGCCACTTTGCCTCTATATACACTTGCAAATGCACCATTGTCTGCAAAATTCAATTGAAAACCAAAACCAAAACAATGAAGAGCCAAATGCCTTTGTGCAAGTTCTTTCCACTCCTCTTACTTACCTTGACCCTCTTCCACCACTTCAGAAGATAGCCTCACCTATACCTGTTTAAATCATTCCGGGAACTACACCACCAATGTCTCTTATGACACCAACCTGAAAGAGCTCCTCATCTACCTCGTAGGTGAATCCCCGACCAAAGGCTTCGCCATGGCTTCAAAGGGCGAAGCCACAAGCCGAGAGCACGGGCTGGCCTTCTGCCGCGGCGACCTCTCAATCAAAGATTGTTGGGGCAGCGTGGTCTGGGCATCCACGATGTTCCACGAGAACTGCACCGTGAGGTACTCAAACGAAGACTTGTTCGGCACAACCGCAACAATTCCTGCTTCTGCTGGAGGTCCTCGCAATGCCCGATTCCCATGGTAAGCCAAAGGGTGCATGAGTTTCTAGGACAGGTTTCCGAGGAGGCTGTGATGCACCCTGAAATGTACGCTGCCGGGATGTCATTTCTTAATGAGTTGAACACGGCGTACGGCATGGCGCAGTGCAGCAGAGACCTCTCTGCCTTGGACTGCAAGAAATGTCTCAACGAGTCGCTCGCTTATCTCGCCCTTCCGGAGTGTGGCCAAGAGAGGAAGGGGGTTCGAGTGTATAGCGAGAGCTGCAGGGCGAGATATGAGCTTTACCCTTTTCTTAATGATCATGGACGCTCTCTTGTTCCTGTTTCGCTTCCGCCTTCTGCTGCTCCTCATCATGCTGTTTCTCCCCATCCTTCACCCACTTCTTCTTCACATGATTTTGGTGTTGGGACACTTATTTGGTTGTCTTCGCTGCTACTAACCCATTCTCCTATCTCGACATAGATTTTTTGGTATGTCGTGATTCATGTGTAAATAAATGGAAAATTCCCATGTATATGATATGAGAGCGTTCTAATTTTTTAATCATATACGTGAATTTCTCACTCATTTACACATGGATCCTCTATGGTGATCTACTTGAAAAATATGTACGTCAAAATAGCATTCATCTTGTATTTTGAACTCTATACGATGTCCACCGATTTGGTATTGCAGAAGAAAAGATTCTGATAGTAAATTCCTTTCTTTAAGCTTCTCCCTTGATGTAGCAACATTAAACTTACAAGGAGAATGTTGTATTTCAAGACAAAAGTTATGTTCGACAAGTGTGACACCTTTACCATCGTTGATGGTTTGGATTTTCATTTTTTTGTTTTTTTAACCAAAAAATAAGCACCATTTGAGTTTAGGTCGTGCATTTAGTTTGTCCTGCTAAATAGCAAGGCTGAACTTACAATGGGAATGAATAATTTTTCAATTAGTCAGTGTTGTCCAACTATTATTTGTGCATGTTATTTAAAATATGTAAAAACCATTGTTAAACACTCAATGAGCTTAAAAGTATACTCTGATTATGGAATCGACCTTTCCCAAAAAAAATTTGCAAAAAACAAAGAGTGAATAATATTTACACCATTTTAATTATTGTTTAAAGATTGTTCTATTTCTTGGACAGACTATATGTATGTGAATTTCATTGCTTAAATTAATTCTCAAACAATTTCACTAACTGGAAGGGTACTATCCATTCTTTGTAAAGAAAGCTAAATTCAAGTAGTTAATTTGCCATTTGGTTACCGTTATTCGGCAATATTAAAATATGTTTGCATCTACCAATAACGTGCGAGAGGAATTTTGGCAGAGTGATTTAGGTTTGATAGCTCGTCTAAAGTTTTCACTTCTGCTAGAATTAATTTAAGTGCTAGAATACATTTTAAAAATGGTCATTTAAACAAAATAAAGTGTCCTTAGAATCAACTCTGGTGGTTAGAATGGATTCTAAGGGATCCAAAAGTGAAACCAAACACACTATTAGTCTAATCTAGTCTAGGTTAGCCTAAAGCTAATCTGATTCCCTCTTCTCTTGCTTCGCCTTTGTGCGGTTCTGCCTTAAGGTTTCACAAGCTTGGTGTAGAGGATCTAATCAGGGAGATTGAAGATAAGGCTACGGTTAGCGTTAGTCCTACTTGCAGTTTGAAGGCTCAAAGGGTATGAAGGCTTGTTGGATTACCCTTTACTCCTGTCGTCTTTGCTGGGCGATCACTGGTGACTATAGTTCAATCGTATCATCAAGGAGCTGGGGTTAAGATGGAATAACACTGAAGGCTTTTGGAGTGTTAAGAATAATATTTCGCTTCCGCTACCTCAGTGCTTAGACTCTCCGCTTTCTACAAAAATTCTTTTTTGTCATTCTCCGTAAAGCTCTCCAATATGCCTTTTTTGTTCATTGCCTCTCGACCCCAATTAACTAAACGACCACTGTAACACCCTAGCTAGCTAGCCTACGCTTAAGTCGCAAACTTGTTGGCTAAGTTGTTATCTACTCTAGTGGGGAATATATTTAGTCCCGTTTCTACATCAAAATATTAGTACCCAAAGTATGGACTAATTTAAAACTTGCTTTGTACGTTATATAGAGTAAACTAGGAGCCTTGTCGCGTTACAGCATACATTGCGAGTGGAAACATAGCATGCTTGGCTAATAGAATACAAATATAATTAACACATGCCAAGATAACAAACAACAGTCCATTACGCATTCCTAAGCAAGTACATAGATAATATTATAAGTATTAAGTACAACCATCACATAAAAGTACAAGTACTCATATATAATCCATTAGCTAATCGTCTAGTCTTTAGCTATCCTCCCTTGGTAGGGTTCTTCCTTCTGTAGCTCTTCTCCTTGTTCCTTGTCAAACCCTGGAATCATGGATAAGTGGGGTACTGAGAACATAGCGCTCTCAGTGGGAAACCTTAGGGACTGGGAGACTTTTTATTCTTATTCACGCTCTAGGCAGCTCAGGAATTTCTAGGTATCACAGTTATACTAAGTTCCTACTAGTTGTTAAGATCCATACTAAGCCTGAGCATCTTTATCTAAGTTACTATATGACTGGGAAAACCTATTATTCATTAACTACATCATCTGTCCTCTATCTTATTTCCTAGGTCACATATGATCACATAATTCATATAATAAGTTTCAGTACGCGACCACTTATAACCATGCTCATTTTAATTATAAGCTTCTTCGCACCTCCACTTATGTACAGTTGTATATCACTTAGAGAACATACTCAAGCTCAACTCCCTCGTAGCGGTGGCCATACCAATACAAGCTACGTTTTGTCTCAATATCGTGAGGACCAGGCAACACTTAACCTGAGTGGTTCCTCTTTCCATGAATTATCATCGCTCACGATAGGAGTATCCATCCTTGTACTAGGGATGGCGAGGAGATCTACCGCCGTCCTTGTGCTAGGGACGAGGTAATCCTAGGGTTCAGCTTGTCTTTCCTGCCGGCTCCCCGCACAACTAGGAAAAGATCGGTTTCCTTTAACATTATTATCCTTTATTTCCTTTTAGGGACTTAGTGACGTCACGCCCTATTCCTTTTATTAATTCCTTACATATACCTTTCGTGACACATACTCATCACATAAGTCATACCTCATTTTCCAGTCAACAGTTCACAATTCAGTCTAATAATTCACATAGCGTACATAACATATCCTCATATAACCTATAACTTTACATAATTCATACCATCAATTATATACTATCACTAACTTCACATAAAAGGAACATAATCTCTTACCTTGAACCTAACAAACGTAAATCTAGCAACTAGTAAAACAGACGTCTAGTTTGTGTCATAAATTAGTGACCATAAACCAGAGAGGTCCAAGACCTTACCCCAAGGTTTTTGGTAGCCCTAAGATCATTTTTCATGTCTAAAAACTCAGATTTTGAACCCCCACTGCACGAAATTCCAGTTTTGCCCCTTTTCCCAAAATTTCCATTTCGCCCCCGTAAACGTCCTGTTTTCTTTGGAATTTTTATTCTAAAAAACCCAATGGACTCAAGACTTGCCCTTAAGGTTTTTGATAGTTCTAAACCCATATTTTATGAAAACAAACCCAGTTTTTCAGTCCTAAGACGTAAATCCCATTTTTCCCTTTTTCACAAAAACTCCATTTTCTGCGTGTTTGCTAAGAAATTCACCAGGGACTCCAAAAATCATAAAACTTAACATCCCCACTCAATTTTTTGTGTAAAACCCAAAAATAATATTAGTTTTTCATGATGAAAATCTCAGCATACAGATCCCTTCAAAACCGTGTCATATGCCTATTTCTGTCTTAGGCGTTCCTAAATTTTGACAGAATCACAGACAGCACTAGCAGATCCAGACAATCATCAACAACATATATATACATCAAAGTCACATAAAAGGCATCCTAACCACAGATATATCTAGCATAAACATAGCACAAACATCATTATACATCCTAAATCACATAGAAAGTGATTATGTCGGTTTACCCACTTTTCTCAGTCTCGGTATTTCTTGCGGACGTCTAACTTGCTATGATGCCTTCTAACTCCTCTTGGGCTGAGTTTCTTCAAGATTTCTCTAGGGATTTTGAGGGCTTTTTGTAAGCTTAGGTTAGGGGATTTCCGAAGAATTTGAACTGGGTTGGATATAGAAAGTGTCTGGGTCTCTGGTTTGACAGAATAACGATCGATTATGTAATCGGACAGAACTTTGGCAAGGTTTTCCAATTTTTACACAAAGTTTCTGATTTGGGGGGTATTTATAGGCCTCTTGTCAGAAAATCTCTTTCCAATTTTGCCCTTGGGGCAAAATTTCCAAAATACCCTTATTTTGTCCTTATGCTAAATGTCATTTTCATGACTCACCATGTGACTCACCTCTTTGAATGTTGACTTGAGCCAAGTGGGCCAATTTATGGCCGTGTGTTTTGGTGTTTCTTGGCCGATTTTGTGGCCAAAAATTTACGGGCTCCGGCACATCAATTTTGATCAAGTTTTATCGTTCTCGATCCCGGTACTTCGCGTACGGCTGTTCTAAAAATATTCTGATTACGTCCTTGTGACCTCCTAATTGTTCCTAAGTAATATTCTAGGGTCATTTAGGTATTTATGAATGTTCGTCTGTAGCCATACCTTTTACGGATACTTTAGACGCATGGTTGTGTTCAGACGGCAAAAAAGGTTTGTTCTAGTGTCTGCAGAATTTCCAGAAAACATACACAAATATTTCTACAGACAATTTTTAATCCTAAGGGTTCATGATTCCAGTGGTTCTACAGAAATGAAATCATTTAAACAATTACATAGCGAAATTTCACTAAGGAGAAAGCGGGATGTTACAACCACCATCATTGTGATTGTCGCTTCCTGACTTGTTATTGCCTTTGTCACCTCTGTGCAGTTAAATGTTGCCTATCGTTGCCTCTATGCAACCCCCGATGTTGTCTATCGCTATCTCTGTGTAACCCTGATGTTGCCTATTACTGCCTCTGCATAGCCCCCGATGTTGCCTATCGCCTAACAACCTCCGTTGCTTTATGACAAGCTTAAAGCTCGATGAGTTTTAGATTGACGGAGGGTGTTAGAATATCTATTAGAATAAAATAAAATCAGTATTATATCTTGGATTGATTTAGACTGATTTAGTTTAACATTTAAATTGATTCTGTCTTTATGTTTCTGATTATGTTCCTAGCCTATAAATAGGCTTTATTTTATTGTAAGTGACACAACTCTGATAATACAATATTTCTCTATTCTCTGCAACCTCTCTCTAGTCTTTCTCATGTTCCCCTTTAGCCATTTATTCAAAATGTTTAACATGGTATCAAAGCCACGGTTTCCTCCTTGAAGTCTTAACCCAATTTTATTGCCTTAGAGCCTCTCCGTTAGGCTTTCTATAAAAAAATAATTGCTGTCATCTTTGTTTATTTGATCGCATTCCGTTTTCCACAAAGACTAGCCCTGTTGCCTAAGCACCACCACTCCTCGACTCAATACCCTACGCATTTCCACGTGTCTCCTATTTATGCTAGCTCCGGTTTCTCACCCTCCTTTGTTGCTTCCATGCAGCCACGATGTTGCTTTTGATGCTTCTGAGCAGGCACGATGTTGCCTTTGATGCCTCGGAGCAGCCCGATGTTGCCTATTGCTGCCTCTCCGCAACCCCCGATGTTGCCTCTCGATGTTGCCTTTTGCTGGTTACGCTTAGCCCGTTGGTTCCATCCAGCCCTTTTGTTTCCGTACAAGCCCTTGTTTACATACAAGACTCTTTGTTGCCGCTCATGCTTCTTCGACAACCTCTACTGATCTGTAACAAGCTTAAAGCTCAAGGAGCATTAGCTTGAGGGAGGGTGATAAGAATAATATTATATTTAGAATATATTAGATTGATTTAATTCCAATTTAGTTTGATACTACATGATTTTGACATTATTCTGTCATTAGGTTATGATTCTCTTTTTAGCCTTTAAATAGAAGCTCCTCTTGTACTTAAAGGACACAACTCTGATAATAAAATATGTCTCTATTCTTTGAAATCTCTCTCTAGTCTTTGTTGTGTTCCTCTTTAACCGTTTATTCAAAATGTTTAACATAGAGGATCATAGTCCCTTCAAGGTTGGAGGCAAGCATTCGCAAATGATGTAGAGTAGTCTAAAACAGTGAGTGGTACACGGTGTTAATTCGTGGAACAAGAGGAATTATGGTTCTAAGAGAGAAAAGTTTGGATCGAGTGGAGAGGGTTGTCCCCCATGATCTAGTTGATAGCAGATTTTAGGTTGTTAGGGGAGGTACGAGGGGATGTTCTTAAATTTCATGTGGAAGGATTCTAACTGCAACAATTATGAGACATTTTATCTACGGCTTGGTTCGCCTGGAGCTAGGGTCATTGAATTTAGATTGCCACATGATCACCATATGCAGCGAAGGAGGCTTTCCTTCGACCTTAGTTTTTACCCATTCCTTCCTCGATCTATGTTTTGTGAGTCAAGCTCAATGGCGGACGTTGTTGTGCCTATCAAAGAGGAGTCGTTGCTGGAAGTTGATCCTTGTCTCTCATAGATAAGAGATTTGGATCAGATCCCTTACTATTGGATTAATAAAGTGAAAAGTGGAACTCATCTCACTTTATTGATCCAATGGTAAAATTCCTCTCTTTAGAGATAAAGCGAGGAGTCTCACTTTTGAGGATCCTTGTCTCATGTGGATGATGCGTTACATGACAAGGAGACATTCCCGCTCCACGTGAAAGGTGGTGGTTCTGTTGGGGTGCAAGGTTTTACCCGCCCGTGCACGCCTATATTAAATGATGATTGGTGTACATTTGAAATTTGTGGGTTCGAGGAGTCTCAAGAACTTGCTGCATAGGAGCATGTGAGCATGGAGAGCGGTGCTTGGGCTTATCCACATCATGCCAAAGTGCTCCTCCAAATGTTGGCGTGGCAACAATGGTCCAATGGAACAGCTTTGGACATGATTGATCCAACCAGCCTTGGGTGATTAGTGGCCAAGATATGAAGTTTCGAAATGCATCCGTATTGGGTTGTTATGAATTCAAAGTGCATCACAGCCTGATCAATCTATTTCGAGGTAACAATTACTGACTTATTATCCAATAAACCATTGAAGATTTTTACACTTTGATTATACTGATTGACTAGAACCGAACCCAAAAAGGGAGGTGGGAAGGAGCCAAACGGCCACCCACAAGACAAATATGAGTGTAGATTACTATAAGTCTTGATTACTATGTATTCTTTAAATTTCTTCTCGTGTCAAATGCAATCAAAACAATAGAAGAAATTAAGTGGTAAGAGGGATTGATTGAAGAAACACTAAGCTTGTTAAAAATTCTTACCCTGTACCTAGTATGGTCAAGAAGGAGGAGACAGTGCAGCCAAACCTATTTTGTAATTCTTGTGTGTCTTTTACTGTAATTTAGCTACGGGTGAAAGTGTGTCAAAGCTTAACAAAGCTCACAGCTCAGCTCGTTAAGACAAATTTGGCTAACGGATCATCTTGTTAACAAACAAGTTCAATTTTTAAGTTTAAGTTCGATTCACTTAAAAATATATAGGTCTAAACTAGCACATGAGCCAACTTAAATAAAATATAAATTGAACATTTTAAATTTGACATAGAATTTGTTATTATACCAATCTTTCTCTAATTAGATATCGGGTATAATTTTCAAAATCTCAACAAGTATATCTCTTATTTACAGCATGATCTATATATTGTACACGTTATACCAAATTCTCAAGTCACATTCATTTATTCATTTATTGTAACCAATTCATCATAATATAAATTATATTTCATCTTAAAAGTTATATATTTATATATGTTACGAGCAATTTGGTTAGCAATTTGGTTAAGATCGAGATGTCTCACAACTCTTATCTCGTGTAAGATACACGAACTTTCAAGATGGTGTCACATGGTGGTCTGATTGATGCTCTGACATGGCAAGGGTGATGCCTACAAAAATCACTGTAACGTTGAAGTAGTGATATGAGGTAATAATGAGTATGAGATGTACCTTATGGAGTAGCAAGGGTCACTCTTTTATAGTCCAAGTGTGGAGGCTTAGGATTTCATAATGTTCATAAGCTTTATAAGAATTTATGTCGAATTCCATAACGACCTTAAGCCTTATGAAGACTTGTGTCAGAGTTTGTAACACTCATAACGTCCGCGCACCATTAAGTGGGGCAAGGATAAGATCTGATTGAACGTCTTAACCGGGTCATCTTGTCATGTATATCAGACATAAGTATCTGTCAAATTTAGTATGTCATATATATATATTGAGCCAGCTCACGAGCTACTGAGTCGAACATAAGAAAGCTTAAACTTTGCTCTTTTAACAAACAAGCTGAAATCTTGATCTCAAACAAGATTTATAAATTCACGAGCTCAGTTTATCAAACCATTAACGAATCGAATTAAAAATAGCTCATGAGCTAACTTGACTTACTTCTGACCCTAAATTTAGTTGAGTAAGAAATGTATTTACGATAATTGCAATGGTTCAACTTAGAATCAAATTGCACATGTATGGACAATGTACTGTATTTTGGTGATTTAATATGGTTAGTTCTTTTCTCTTTTTTTTCTGGTCAGAATATGGTTAGTTCTTTTTGAAGCGGAGATTTGGCACTTTTGATTGTTGGGAATGTTGGGGAAATGACTTACAAGTGTGTGTTTTTGGTCGATCAACTCACAAGTCTGCTATTAGGCCTCTTGCAATTATTGTTTTGGGCTTAGGCGATGAGTGCGTGGGCTTTTAAATCCATTAGTAGCTAGCTTCATACCAAATGGCGGGTGGGTAGCAAGAAGAAAGACAGCTTTGCTTGAGACAATAAGGCTTGTGGTAATGCTTATTTTGGTCTCTGAAAGTGTCAGTTCAAGTCATTTTGATCATTAAAATTTAAATTTTAACTTTTTAATACCTGGAATTGTAAGTTGTAGATCAAATTAGTCTCTTAATTCACATTTTCATTTATTTATCACATTAAAAGGGATAGTAATAACAATTGAGACTGTAAATGAGTTGTAATAGCATATGAAACTGCAAATGAGGTTGCTAGAACAGTTATGACGGTAAATAAAGCAGCAATAACATCTAAGATTTGTAACTTCAAGTGTCGTTGCAAAAGTATTTTTAGCATTTAGTGTTGCGTCACAACCTCTATGGTTATCACATTCTCATTTGATGTGAAATATTAGTGAAAACATGACAACACAATAATGATAATAAGCATTTCCCCAATAAGGCTTATTAGCTTCTTTTTTTTAACGAGAGTGTCCACCAGTGTGATCCCGATGACTAATCTATTCGCTGGCTTGTAGGCACATCTAAAGGTGGGGCAATTATCGAAGATTTAAACTTACTACATACCTAAAATTAGAAATTAAACCTCTGACATTTGATTAAGGGAGAATGAGCCCCCTTCTGCTCAACTACACCCAAGTTAATAAGGCTTATTAGCTTGTTTGGTTGACATTTCATTGACAAATAAAGGAAAAATAATGCTTCCCAATACAACTTTTTTTTTTTCAAAGAAAAGATATTTTATTATTATACTTCTACTAAAATGACTTTTGATGTTCTCAATTAGGAAAACAAACCCGCTACACGAATGTGTTTGGAATTAAATAAAATGTAAAATAATTTGATTTAATTTGAATTGATTTAATTTATAAATCAAATGATATATTTAAAATTAAATATATAAGATGAGATTTAATTTGATTTAAAAATTAATTATTATGTTTAAAGTTTATTAAAATAAGAATTAATTTTATTAATTTATATATTTACTGTTATTGTATTCCTTTATTATATAAAAACTTAAGCTCTAAACACTACAATTTCACGCTCAAATTATCCTTAATTTTTTTTTGAATTTAATGAATTCATAGAAAATTGTATCATGTATACTTTAAATATATTAGCAATTTACTCCCGTCTTGGATGTTTATGGATATTTGCCATATATAATTTTCATTTTCTTAACTCAAGCAACTTTTTGATTCCGTTTTCTTAACGTCAAAGATCACATATTTCTTCGTTAATATATTGTATTTATAGTTAATATAAAATAAATATAGTAATATGAATAAAATCATATATGATTTTTTTATAGAAAAATTAAAGGCTAAAGCTCAAAATAAAGTCATCACAGAATAACAAATACAAACAAAATTAAATATAAAACTCACTCCACTGTCAACATAATCAGTTCCTGAGACATTCATACATTCGAAAATTTAAGGAATTACTGCAAGTCCCACTAAAAAATAAGAACTACCTACCCACATAGTTGCACATTTAAGTTAACAAACAATATCAAAAACCACCACTAGCAAAAGAAACTACCCCACTTTGTTGAATTCCCCATGATAATATGCCACAAACACCCACTTGAGATGTACCACTTAAACAGAGAGTTATGCTTACCATGATACGCGATCCACACTCCCAAGATGCTTCATACTTTTTCACCTTCTTTTCCATTGTTTTAGGAAATTTGAATATCACAGCAGGTTAACATTTTCAAAATAACTCCTATCCTGCACATTTATTCCAAATAAATCACAATTTCCAATCAATATTGTTAGTTCCAGATACCCAAGATCTTAATAGATCCGACCCAGAGAAAAAAAATCAACGACATCCGTTGACAAACCCGTAAGACCACAACAAAAAATAACACCTTCTTTTAGAGCTCTCAATTTTGCTTGAAACATGCAGTCCGCATTTATTCTTTTCAAAAAAACCTCGTGATTCTGTTGTACCTTGGATAGAATTTCACCAATCACATAGTTTTGATGTTCTACATCATACTCAACCAAAACCCACCATTGATATTCTTTTTCACTTACACCACACCCAAATTGATTTTCCCTCCCTTGACCTCTTGGCTTTTTTTTTTTTATTCTGATTCTTATTAGATTCTTATTCTTTAACCCAACTTTGCCACTTCAAATTCAAATTGTGCAAAAAAATTATCCCAACTAATCACTTGACCATCAAATATAATGATTTTCCTTAAGTTCCATATTGCCCATATGACAGAAAAGAAAAGAATATACCAAACATGTCTTTTGCGATTTTTCACCGGCATGTCCATCTAGACTTCATCAGCATTCGAATGTCTCTTGGAATTGCCTACACAGAGTCCGCCTTTTCTACACATGAACTCTATACGCTCCAAGTGAAATTGCACTAAGAGAAAAGATGGGTTATAGATTCAACTTCAGCACCTCATAGAACACAATGATCATCCCCTTAAATGATATTCATTTTCTTCAGCCTTTGTTTAGTATTCAACCTACCCAAACACACGAACCAAACCAACATCTTCGAACTTGGCAGTACTAGACCTTTCCAAATGGAATGAGACATCCGGGAACCTTCTCCATTATTGTCCTCACCCGTTGCTCAGAAATTGCATACATTTTTTTTTTTTTTACCGAGTATTGACCAGCATCGCCATATCTCCAATATTTCTTGTACTCAGAATTCACATTTAAGTACACTTGCACAAGTGACAACTGTAAGTCCTAAAAAAGTTGTCTCTCCTACTCAAAGAAATTTCACCTCCATTGGAGGTCCCATTTCCAGTGTATCCCATCCCAAAACCCACAACACTCACTTTTTTCCTCTATTTGGGAAGATATAGAATAAAGTCTAGGAAACCTTAATTTCAAACAACAGTCTCCCACCCAAGTGTCTTCCTATAACAGAGTGTTACCACCATTTCCCACTCTAGTCCAAATACTAGACTTGAAGACACTCACCTTCTCCTGATCAATTCCTTTCAAACCACATATACCACCCCACGGACCATAACCACAATTCTAAAGTTGGTCCACGGTCCACCAGAGGCCTATCAACATTCACATTGTTACATGATTTGACAATTCTTTTTCATAACGGGTCTTCAAACCTCCACCACCATTTAAACAACAATGCCACATTCTTTATCACTGCATCACCAATTCTTAGCCCTCCTCTTTCCTTAGGCTTTTGGATCTCCTCCCATTTAACCAATGGGATTCCCCTCTTGTCGGATCTTTGACTCCAAAAAAAACTGTGATTGTAATGAGATGAGCTTCTTTGCCACTGATTTCGACAATGGAAAAATGCCTATGTAAAATATTTGAAGGCCATTCAGAACAAACTTTAAATTGTATATGGTCATATTAAATTATATCCTTGCATTCACTATTATATATTGATAATTCATTAGTTTGTCTTTAAAATGTAAAACACCCCTAACCCCCAACCCAACTTATTTTACCAAAGACAACCTACATTTTGATAAAAATGATGATTTCTATTTTTGTCTGAAGAGAGAGAAAATAAGTGAAAAAGATAGACATAAAAAAGTTGCATGAAGTATTTTAAGATGGAGAATGACATTAACATTTTTTTTCCTTTTTTCATTTTTTGTTTCATCTTTAAAAATCTTAGTTGTTGTTTGCTAAAAATGTTGGTTGTTGTTTTTGTGAGAAAAGAGAGAAAAGTGGGTAAAAATATAGTAAGAGAAAAACTACAAAAGTACAAATTATAAGAAAAAGAATGACAATGATGATTTTTGTCTTTTCTCATTTTTTTAATTATTTTAATTCCTTGTGGACTCCACCTATTATTTATGTCTTATACACCTATTTTGTCCTTTTATTTGGTGGCTATATGGTGGCTCTACCCATTTGATGGCCAAATGATATTATTCATTTTTAAGTCAAAGAATTTGGAATGCAAAAAAATCTTAAATGACTTAATTAAATTCCCTTCAATTTTTTTTTTGAGTTTGGATAACTTAATTATATTATTTCATTTACAAAATATTTTGTTTAGACAATGAAATTATATTACCTACTTTATATGTGGGCATCAAACATTAATACGCAGATAATGGCCCACTATGGCCAATTGATTATAGGCAAGGGCTGGACCAACGGACGATCGACGACCATCAGGGGCCTGACTGGTGAGGTTGTCCAATGATCGACTAGACTGACCAGCAATGGCCGAACAGAGACCAATCGGCCATGATTTGCAAGGAGCTAACTGGCAACTAGCGAGGGTCGACCGGCAACAAAATTTTCCCGGCAAAGTATCAAAAGGTGAACATGTAGTGTCACTCTATTACCTCTTTTATGGTAAACCATTCTTTCCCTCTCAATTAAGTGGTAAAGTAAACCATTCTTTTCTTCTCAATTAAGCTGAGAAAGGGAACTCTTATATCATGACGATACTCCAACCAAATCTTGTTTTATGAAAATTCGGATGAGAAGCAATCTTAATGATTAAGGTTAAAAGTTTTAAAGTATTCAATAAATTCTCAAGTATAGTCCAAGTAGCCTAGACTTGTGTAGCTTTACAATAGTAATGATTTTTTGGAATCACCTACAACAATATGGAGAGCTTTTAAACTGTGCTCTCAAACCAGCATTAGCTTTACCTCATTAACTTTTGCAAGTTACTATTTACATTTCACGAACCTATATGTGCTGGAACTCAAGCTCAATTCTATATAATATTATGAACATAAAATCTATTCTCTGGGGGTACTTTTTTTTTCCCATTCTTTTTCCTGATTGCTTTTCTAACAATTGGGATTTGAAAAGGAGTCTCAAAGTAGCATCACATTAAACGGGTCATTTTATCATTGCATAGCTCTTACTTGCACACCACTATTTAATTTGCTATAACTCATTACCATGAAGATTTACTTAGTTAATGGTTTTTAGCGTGTCCCACATTTCGCTCTCGAGAATAGAACTTTGAAATAGATTCGTGCATTATGGCCACACGAAAAAGGAGATTAGCTTAAAACTTAGGGTTTTTGTTAATAAGTGTCTATATTGGTTGATTAAGCAAGTAAAAGTGGTAAGTTTCTAATAATACTGAATGCATTAAAAATTTAAAATAATTTCACTTTTTACTTGTTTAACCGGTACTCTAAACTTTTAAAATCGTAAAAATTTAACTAAATTGTAAAAGGATTAAGATCTTCTACTTTTTAAAATAAAAAATAGAGAATAATATTTAAGATTTTACCTTTTATTAAATCATTTATTTTATTTCATCTCATTTCACTATTTTTAATGAATGGTGAAATTTTAAACATTATCTTTTACTTTTTATTTTGAAAAGTAAAAGAGGTTGATCCTTTGCTAAAAGTGCTTTCCTTCATCCGGTATACAATTGATATTTTCCATCCTGGGGGGGTGTTTGGGGGGTGTCCATTATTGTCCATGTCAATTGATTCCTTACTCCGTTGGCTCTCTTCCCATCATTATCCCTTGAAATTAACTTTCTGTTCTTTCGGTTTTCAAATTTAAACCCACCAAACATTAAAGCTATCCTTATCACATGGTCATTTCTGGAAGCTTATACAATTAATTCACTTGTTTTATGGACTTGATTTCCCAAAGTTCAGTCATATAATATGTCGGTGGCTGTCAATCGGTCTTCAAATCAACGCACAATCTTTTCTCTCTCTGTTTTAACACCTTTTTTTGGGTTGGGGGAGGGATTTACAAGATTAATACAGAGCTATCTAACGTACAACTTGTTAAATAATGTGGTGCAATTTGTCAAGAGTCATCTCATTCAAAAGTTTTAAGCTAATATTTAGAGATAATTAAATAATTTTATGTATATGTAATATATCTACACGTCTTTTCGGTTCTCATGAAATAGCTTTTTTTAGCTTAAAACATGAATATTTTTTTTAAAAGTGAGTGCCAACACATGTCGAAATCTAAGCGTCTTAGCGACACAGCTAAAATTTTACCTTTAGAAGAGCTAATACTACAATATTATCAAATAAAAATAATCTATTATTATATTTATAATAATTTTGTAAGTTTTTTAACGTAAAGTATCATATAATCTATAATTAAAAAAAATCATTTTATTTGTGACGTTTAATTTTATAATTTTCATAAATTGTAGTGGTTGTTGATGTATAAAGATAGAATCGCGATTATTGCACACTATGTTTTGCACACCTGGTGTACACTTGAGGCAATAATTACCCGCAACGCCTCAGTCCCAACAAAACAGGAGAATGTGCCCCACTCTCGCAAAACGTGAGTGTGTTACACATTTTCTCATTAAATCCCTCAACACGCCAACCATTCACATTTCGCGCTCTATACAAAAACCTTTCTTCTCCCAGAGTTGTTGCGACATAACCCTCTCGTCTTCCTCTCAGTCACTGCTTCTTCTTCCTCCTTCTTCTCCAATCACATTTTTCAACTCTTCCATCGCAAGGCTTTTTTGTCTCCGTAACTACTAGTAAGACCTAATGCTTACTAGTTCGTTTTCTTTTTCCAAGTTAATCGTCGAACAAAAAACTCTGTCTGTATTTTCTTTTTCTATTTTTGCTTCTGATCAAAACCTTTTTTCTTCTCTCTTTTGTTCGGCTAAATAATGGTTATATCTTGTTGTTTAAGAAAGTTATGTCTCATTTTACGAAAGGTTGTGTCTAAAAATGAAAAAGATTATGTCTGAGTAAAATAAATGGTTGTGTCTTATTCTCTACTACGGTTGTGTCTGGTGTTGGTGAGTTGGTTGTGTCTGTCTTTCTTGATTATGTCTACCTATGGTTAAGTCTGTAACACTCTATGGTTATGTCTTGTTGTTTAAGAAAGTTATGTCTCATTTTATGAATGGGTGTGTCTAAATATGAAAAAGGTTGTGTCTGTGTACAATAAATAGTTGTGGCAAAGTAAAATAAATGGTTGTGTCTCGTTCTCTACCACGGTTATGTCTGGTGTTGGTGAGTTGGTTGTGTCTGTCTTTCTTGGTTATGTCTACCTATGGTTAAGTCTGTAATGCTCTATGGTTAGATCTGGTGAGAGAAAAATGGTTAGGTCTATCTATGTTATGTACACTAATTTGTGGGTTTCTCAATGAAATAGTTGTATATTCCTATGCGGAGTGTCAGATTGTGTCTATATTCGTAAAGCTTCTATATCTGTCTTTTACACAAGGTTATGTTCCCATATACAACAAAGTTATGTCCTACACAATCGAAAGGTTGTGTCTCGTACTTCCTCACAGTTAGGTCTGTGTTTGCTAGTTGATTATGTCTTTCTGCATTATAATGTTGTGTCTTTCTGTTTTATTTGGTTATGTCTGGTTGTGTCTTGTAGTTATTTCTTTCTACGTTATATTTGCTAATATGTACTTTTATCATGTTGCAAAGCTATGGCACCCAAGATGTCAACTTCAACCCCCAAAAAGGCAACACCCACTACATCTGAATTGTCCAAGGAGGATTACAACAAAAAGGTATGATCTGTTTGGAGTAGAAAGTGTATCATTTTATATAAACATAAGACATGATAACTAACTTACTTGTTTGTGTTGCATGAAGTGCATAATCAAGTTAAAATGCTCAGTGGCAAAAGTGCATGTTGTGGTGGAATCACTCGCTGTTGCACAAAAGAAGATAGTCCAAGAAATGGGATTTGGGGCAATGCTCCAAGTCCCAAAGGTTGTTGTCAATCATTCACTGGTGCATCAGCTAGTCAAACACTATGACTTTGCTACAAACACCATGGATGCTCCGAACAATGACAAGATCAAAGTTCAGGCAAACTACATAGGGGCTGCACTAGGGCTCCGAACATTTGATCGTGTTTGGTCGTTAGTTGTTCGCGTATGTCGTGTATGGGTGCCCTAAAAAAATATTTTGATCACGCCGTCGTGATCTGCTAATTTTTATTATTAGGAATTTAAGCCCAGTCAAGGTATTCGTAAATTTATTTTCAAAATAGTGTATTTTACGGATACGTTTGAGTCATAATTAAATTTCAGTGATGATCAAAAATCGATCTGAATCTCGCAAAATTTTCGTGAGATTGCGAAACCATTATTTTGACTGGTATTTTGGAGAAATAAATTTTTATAATTAAATTTCTAGTCTAAGTAATCGTCTCGAAGATACTTGAATTACGTGAAATTATTAATTATACGAAATCTTTGTAAGGGGAAAAATTGGGATGTTACACAAAACACGTCAAGATGTGTAGACATCTATTGTTGTTCGGCTTTCTTCGTTGGAACACCTTGACACCAAGGCCTTTAATCGTCTGGTGATGCCTACTCTTTTCCGGTGTAGCCGCCGTACTCACCTAGAATCATAAATGAGTGGGGGATGAGAATGTCGCGTTCTCAGTGGGAATCCTAGGGTATAATTATTCATTTTTGCTCCATTTATGATCCAGACAACTCAAGAGATCTTTAGGTGTCAAAGCATACTAAGATCCCTACTTATTATTATTATCCATGCTAGTCCTAAGTGGCTTTATCTAATTTACTAGGTGATCGGGGATTCTAGTCTTTGCATTACCTATCATAGGAAAACTTATCGTGCTTTCTAATCTTATTCGCTTGAGTAACGTGAAATCGGATCATGTACTCTCGTATCGCATAACCTTGTAGAGGGCGTCTTGTGAAGACCTATTCATTTGACGTTGCCTTATCGTATACATATATAGTCACCACATACATACATCAAATATAATATGCATGAAGGGATTTGGGTAGTTCTCTTATGCTCCCTGTCAGGTGTTTCTATCGGGGCAGCATCCTTCTTATCTTTAAATGTCCATCATTCCCCTTTGCACACCGTGAGACCGTCATCCCCGTTCGGTATACAACCAACTTTGTTTCCGTAGTTGAACAACAAGGCAAAGCTTATACTTGAGGTGGTAGCAAACCACAGACACATTTATTGTAAACATATATATATATATATATATATATATAATGACCATCCTGTATGCAGGGTGGTGAGGGGCCACCCTTTTGATGTCACCAGGGGTGGATTCGGACTTTCTCATCATATTCTGGCTTCCTATCCTACTTTGCATATGTAGCGTAAACTTTTCTTTCTTTTATCATATCATGACCCTCTGGTCATATCATATCTTTTACTGTCATATTGTGACTTATCTCTCTTGGAAAGTTTTAAGCTCGCTTTCATTAATCATTAACCATTCCTTCTTGTCGGATGGTGAGGGGCTTGTCCATAGACGTTCCAAGAGAAGGAGAATGCCCTGTTTATATAACTATATTCTTGTCTTTAAGGTACACCAGACCCTCTGCGACTGGAACCTTCTTAAGACTTCATTGTTCCTTATGGTTCTTTTATTATTTTTTCATACTTAGGTGATTTATCTTCTAGTTATCTAAGGTTGCCCTAGTATTCTTATGAAAACTCATTCCTCATGATGTAGTATAATAAGTATACAACACATAATATATAGTTAACTTTACATAGTGATCACAATCATAACCAAGGTGCACTAGTGTCTTTGGGATATGTGTATTTTTCAGGGACTTTTGAAAATCTCTAATACCTTAACACACCTTAGTGAACTCTAAATCCTCTCATACCCACTCTTGACTTTTAAAGACTCTTTTACCTTAGTCTTTCTTCTCCCAAAAATTGAACCCCCTCTTTTACTTGCACCACCATTTTTTTAACTATCTTATGTCTAAGACATACCTAGGTTCATTCACACTCTTACTTTCCTTTACACTCTTATCCTTACAACTACTACAAACTCTTATTTTTTTCTAACTTCTTAAACCCTAAATCGTGTTAATCCTTTTTCACCCTATACTCTCCTTTTATTTTATTCTTTTATTGTTATACACTACCAAGACTTTCTACTTCACTTTCTAACACTTTTAGCCAAATATTTCCTTAAGTTTCCCTCCAAAAATTGAACCTAATCTCTCCTCTTGGAAACACAAAAAAAAAAAAAAAAA
>QANU01068742.1:0-10287 GCA_003254905.1 Nissolia schottii | reverse complement strand
TGTTGTTGTCTTCATCAAAACCATGCCATCAATGGTCAGAGGAAGAATCTTCTTCACAGTTGTGGTCCAAAGTGGCCACCACTTGCAAAAGTATGACAGAATTTGAGAATGGATTCAAACTCAGAGCTTGGAACACATCGTCTAATTACTTGGTCACTGCCAATTTTCCAAAGATAAGGATCGTCCCATATATAATACTTAGCATCGCAGTTTAGCTTTGCTAATTGAGTTTTTGAAAAATGTGGAGGCCCTTTATGGGAAACCAAGTAATTTACGATATCTGCATACCAAGGTCTTTCAGATATCACTAATAAGGATTCATCGGGAAAGTCATCCCGGAGTGGAAATGGATCGGCTGAGATGTGCGTTAGGCGACTTAGATGGTCTGCTACTAAATTTTCTGCTCCACTTTTATCTTTAATTTCTAAATCAAATTCTTGGAGCAGTAGCATCCATCTAATGAGCCTTGGTTTACCCTCAGGTTTTTTCAGAAGGTACTTTAGAGCTGCGTGATCCGTATACACCACCACCTTAGAACCAAGCAAATAAGATCGGAATTTATCAAGAGCAAACACTAGTGGTGTAATTAGATTGAGCGGCATCCAAAGTCCTTGAGGCATAAGCTATGACATGCGAAAACTTACCAATCCTTTGGGAAAGTACAACACCTACAACATGGTCCTATGCATCGCACATAATTTCAAATGGCAACCCCTAATCCGGTGGTTGGATGATAGGAGTTGTCGTCAAGGCATGCTTCAAGGTGTTGAATGCTTCCCTGCACTTATCATAAAAAACAAAGTCTGTATCTTTGTGCAATAGGAAGGTAAGGGGATGCGCGATTTTACTAAGGTCCTTGATGGATCTTCTGTAAAAACCTGCATGGCCAAGGAAAGATCGAATCTCCCACACGCATGCGGGGTAAGGCAAAGAAGAAATCATATCTATTTTGGCAAGGTTGACGGCAATTTCCTTGCTAGAGACCATGTGTCCTAAAACTATACCTTGTTGAACCATAAAATGACATTTTTCATAATTTAAAACAAGGTTAGTTTCAATGCAACGTTGAAGTACTCTAGCAAGGCTTTCTAAACAAGAATCAAAAGAAGTTCCAAAAATAGTAAAGTCATCCATAAAAACTTCCATGCAATCTTCCAGAAAATCAGAAAAAATACTCATCATACAGCGTTTGAATGTAGCAGGTGCATTGCAGAGTCCAAATGGCATCCTTCGATAGGCAAATGTACCAAAGGGACATGTGAATGTGGTCTTTTCTTGATCTTCCGGGGCAATGTGTATCTGGAAATAACCTGTATAACCATCAAGAAAACAGTAATGAGATTTACCTACTAGTCTTTCAAGCATTTGGTCGATGAAAGGCAGGGGATAGTGATCCTTGCGAGTGGCGTTGTTGAGGCGTCGATAATCAATGCAAACCCGACAACTATTTTGTACTCTGGTAGGGATCAATTCGTTGTTCTCATTCTTTACCACAGTAATTCCAGACTTCTTCGGAACCACTTGAACTGGGCTCACACACTCACTGTCTGAAATAGGATAGATAATGCCAGCTTTTAAAAGCTTCATTACTTCCTTTTTCACAACATCTTGAATGAGTGGATTAAGCCGTCTCTGCGGTTGTCTAACTGGCTTTGCTCCTTCTTCCAAAAGTATCCTATGTGTGCATGTGGAAGGGCTGATACTAGTGATGTCGTCTATGGTCCACCTAATGGCTTTCTTGTGCTTCTTGAGCACACTGACCAACCTTTCTTCCTGTTGAGAGGAGAGATCATTTGCTATAATCACTGGTAACGAGTCATTCTCTCCTAGGAAAGTGTACTTGAGATGAGAAGGAAGAGCCTTCAACTCTGGACCTGCTGCCTTACTGTTTCCTATACATGCAACTTCACTTACTTCTAAAACAGGAGATGCATTAAGTAGATCAAATTCAGAATTCACAAAATTATTACCCAGATCTTCTTGAAGGGACTCATCTATTTCTTTACAGACAGAACACAAGTTACTAACTCCATCACAATTAGGGCATTCAAATTCCGGTGTCAATTCTAGCATTTTATCAGCCCAAATGTCATAAGCATCCAAAATTAAAGAGTCAATAACATCAATTTGAAAAACTGAATGTTCCTCAGAAGGGTAACGCATTGCCTCAGGTAAACCAAATTGCACATGCATATCTCCGCATTCCATGGATAATGTACCAGCATGTACATCAATCTTGACCCGTGCAGTTTTCAAAAATGGGCATCCTAAGATTAATGTTGGTTGGTTTACATTCATGTCATTTTCCATTTCCAATACATAGAAATCTGCGGGAAATATTAAATCGTTTACCTTAACCAAGACATCTTCCAAAATACCTTCTGGTCGAGCGGTGCTACGGTTGGCAAGTTGTATAATTAATCTGGTCGGCTTGAGAGTTCCCCGTGTGCAAGGATTTGTAAATAGACTTCGGCATAACATTGATTGCTGCTCCTAAATCTGCCAAGGCCTTTGTGAATAATCTTTGACCTATAACACAAGGGACTAAAAACGTACCTGGGTCTGTGCATTTAGGAGGTAATGGACTGGATTTGATGATGGATGATACATTTGCTCCCATGCTGACTTGGGCGGTGTCCTTCAGCCTTCCCTTGTTGGTGCACAAGTCCTTCAAGAACTTTGCATACTTGGGGATTTGTCTAATTACCTCTAGCAGGGGAATATTCACTTCTACTTTCCGGAATGTCTCCAAAAATTCTTTTTCTAACTGAAGCATAGTAGCAGACTTGGGTTTAGGTCCTTTATGGGGAAAGGAAGTGGGACTGGTGCTTCTCCTGTCTGCAATGGTTCCGGACACCTGTTAGATTCCTTGGTCCGCTTCAAACCTTATGCTCCAGTGTCCTCGTCAGAGTCTTCTTCTCTGGCTTTTCTTTCGAATTCTTTTTCTTCAATGTGATCGCCCGAGTCTTCAGAATCTTCAACCTGCGGTGCCTGCAAAATAGTACCAAATCTTAAGGTGATAGCACTTACATTTGCTCTCAGATTTGGAAGAGTCTGCGAGGGAAGATGGGATGAGCTGCTTGATTGTGACTGCTTGCTTGAATGGATTTCATTCTGGATTGCTGACAAGGCAGCCTCATACTTCTTCTGAGATGCCTGCATATCCTACATCATTTTTAGCATACCTTGTAACATAGAATTTTCAGATGCAGGGGCAGCTTATGGAAGTTGTGGAGAGGGATGGAACTGTTGTTGTGGCGCGGGTTGGAACTGCTGTTGTGACCTCTGCGGAGGAGGCACATATCTTCTTTGTTGTTGTGGTGGGAATGGTTTGGCTTGGGGTTGTGGATTAAGAGTATTGGAATTGTTATCCCATTTGAACGCCGGATTGTCCTTCCAGCCTGGGTTATAGGTATTGCTGTAGGGATCATACCTTTGCTGGTTGGACTGATCGGGCTTACCCGAAAACATTGCTGCAACTGTGGAAGTCTCATCCCTGAGTAGTGGACACTGCTCGGGGGAGTGAGAGATGCCATTAAGGCAGAGAGAGCATACTGCTTGAGTTTGGTGTCCCATAGCCAGAACACTGACCATGTCTGCCAATTTGTCTACCTTTTCGATGAGAGACACATACTCATTGTTTGGGCGGTCAATAGAAACTTCATAGGCTCCTCTGGTATGCCGGTTAGATCGCATCTCGTATCTAGAATGATCAGCCTTCTCACTGATCAACTGTCTGGCTTCCTCTGGTGTTTTCCTGTTCTTTAGAATACCACCAGCAGCCGAATCAATCCATTTCCAGTCCATGAGACTAAGACCTTCATAGAACTGTTCCAGAAGTTGTACGTCAGTGAACCCATGGTGAGGGCACATGTCGCACAAACTTTGGAATCACTTCCAATATTCTCTTAAGGTCTCGTCAGGTCTCTGTTGGATTCCAGAAATTTCTTTCCGTAGAGCGGACACTCGGCTGGCTGGGAAGTATTTTTCAAGAAACAGTTTCTTTAAGCCCAGCCAACTGTTTACTGCTTGGTGAGGAATACTGTAATACCAGTCTCGGGCCGCACCCTCCAAAGAGAATGGAAAAGCTTTAAGCTTTACCAAGTCCGGTGTGGCGGACTGAGATCTCATGGTATTACAGGTCATCACGAACACCTTGAGATGGCGGTGTGGGTTTTCCGACGGCAAGCCATGAAACTTAGGTAAATGATGTAAAAAGTTGGACTTTATTTCAAAGTCCATGGCGTCGTCAGGAAACACTACACCGGATGGCTCATAAGAATAATCACGGGCTGCCAACTGGCCCTAAGTTTGGGCAGGATTTGCCATGATTCCTGTCATAGAAATAGTATTATCAGTAGTTAAAGGAGGTTCTCTTTGTTGCCTCAATTCCCTCCTAATTCTCCTTAGCGTTCTTTCGATTTCGGGATCAAAATTGGCTAAGGTAAGGTCAGGCAAGGAACGAGTGATACATGAGAATTGAAACTAAATAACAAAAAGGAAAAGAAAGGAAGAGAGGAGAAAAGGGTTTGGCTAAATTACTTCCCCGGCAACGGCGCCAAATTTGACGCTCACCAAAACGTCGTTAGATTTTAGTGCGCGATCAAATAATAATTTATAAACCAAGAAAACCCCAAAAACGTAGTAAAGGGGGTTAACCTAGGTCTTTTCCCAAAGAAGCAATTTAGAACCAAATCAATAGTTAAGTAAATCGGGGGGTTTTGTTTGATGAATTTAAAAGAGATTAAAACGAGAGTAAAACACAATGATAAAAGCAATATCCTGCATATGGCATTACTAGATCAAGGATTAATTATCATCGGTTCCTAATTAATTATTCATGAAAGGAGATGTTGTTTATTAGTTGAAATCTCTAACTAATATGCAATTCACTTAAGAAACTACGATCGTCAATCTCTTAAGCATTTGTTAATACGGGTTTAAAACCAAGATCTCGGCATTAAGACCTNAGCGTTACCACATGCAAGATATTTGAGAAACTACTCCTCCATGATTGGAGGATTAAAACTCAAAGTAAGTAAAATGCGAGAAAGAGTAAATAAAGAGAATGAAAGAGTAAATGGCAATGGAAGGAGTAAATGAAATGGAAGATTGGAACAATAGAACCTGGATTAAATTCGGCAGAGCTTCGCTACAATTCTTGAAAGGAAAAGGCTTCTAACAAAGCACTTACTAACATAAACCTAAAGTGCTCAAAATGGAAATGTAAAAAGTGTAGAAATATGGAAGGAAATGGTGGAGTCCTCGGCCTAAGAGAGCTTAGGGGGAGGGTGGAAGAGATGATGGAAAATGAATGCCTTGGCCTCCTATTTATAGGCCAAGGCTCGACAGGATCGCTCAGCGGTTTACCACCGCCGCTGAGCAATTTGTGTACTGGCGCTGAGCAATACAAGCGGTGGCGCTGAGCGGCTGAGTCAATTTAGGCAGCTTACGCGGCTTCATTAAATGCGTTGGTCAGCTTTTGCAAGGGCGGCGCTGACAGCTGAGCTGGCTCCAGGCTGGATCATTAAATGCGCCGGTGCAAGTTGGTACTTTCGCTGAGCGAAGAGGTTTTAAGAGTTGAGCGATTTGTTCAGTATCGCTGAGCGGTATCTCTGTATGCGCTGAGCGCTGGTGGCTGTTTCGCTGAGCGCTCCTTGTTTGTTCGCTGAGCGATGCTGCTTGAACTCGCCATCTTGCTTCTTTCCTCTTTTTGCCTTTGTCACATCTTCTCTTTACTTCTTGCACCTTTATTTCCTGAAATCCAAAATAGAAAACTACAAAAGAGATATTAAGTTCTAAGAGTAAAATAATGCCTAATCTTACCATTTTTCTTAATTTCTCTTAAAAGAGGACAATGTGTAAAAACATATTGATTAAGTGTTAAACCCACACATTTTATTATGCATTTGTTCACTTATAGGATAATAAAATAGGGTGCAAAATGTACTTATCATCGGCTTTGAGCAGTAAGCATCCTCTGTTGCACCAGCTTGATCAATTCTTCTGCTTCTTAGGCCTCTTCAGGATCTAGACCACGATACTGCCTGCTATCATTCCAGCAGAGCGGCGACTGGCACTTCCGACCATACAAAGCTTCGAATGGAGCCATGCCAATACTAGCCTGTTGGCTGTTATTGTACGCAAACTCTATGAGCGGCAACATTTCCTCCCAATTTCCTGGCGTGTCCAGCTCACAGGCTCTTAGCATATCCTCTAGAGTCTGAATAGTTCACTCTGACTGGCCATCCGTCTGAGGATGATAGGCGGAACTTAAGTGCAACTGAGATCCATATGCCTTCTGACAAGCAGTCCAGAATCTGGAAGTAAACCTGTGATCTCTGTCTGAGATAATCGAAGATGGTACTCCATGTAACTTTACTACCTCCTTAACATATAGCTGTACAAGCTTCTCCAGTGGGTACGTCATCTTGATCGGAATAAAGTGAGCAGCTTTAGTCAATCTGTCCACAATCACCCAAATGGCTCCACTCCCATTCGAGTACGTGGCAATCCCGAGACAAAATCCATCGCTATAGCATCCCACTTCCATTCTGGAATCTCTGGAGGATTTAACAACCCTAGCGGTCTCTGGTGCTCGATTTTGACCTTCTGACAAACTAAGCACTTTTGTACCTAGTCTTTGACATCCCTCTTCAATCCTGGCCACCAAAATATCTGCTTGAGATCATGGTACATTTTGGTGGTACCTGGGTGTATCGTGAAATGACTCTTGTGTGCTTCCTTCAAGATATCCTCCCTTAAACTGCCTTCCTTGGGCACGCAAATGCGCCCGTCAAATCGCAAAATTTTATCGTCACCTGTTGTCACCTCCTTGATCTTCCCCTCTTTAACAGCCTTGCAGAACTTACCCCAGGTGTCTTCCTGACAATTCTTCTGAGCTTCTATAATTCTGTGCTTGAAATCACTGCTGACTTGTAGGGGATACAGTGTCAGTCGGTTGTGTTGGCGCGCAATCGTCAGGTTGAGGTCACGAAATTCCTCTATCAGCTTCGTTTCCTGCACCATCATCTGAGCCATCTGCAATGATCTTCGGCTCAAGGCATCAGCTACTATATTGGCTTTCCCAGGGTGATAGTTAAGGCTGAAGTCATAATCCTTAAGGAATTCAGTCCACCTCCTTTGGCGCATATTCAGTTCGTTCTAATCAAACAGGTATTTCAGATTCTTGTGATCCGAGTATACCTTAAACCGAACTCCATACAAATAATGCCTCCATATCTTAAGTGCAAAAACTATCGCAACCAACTCTAGATCATGCATAGGGTAGTTTACCTCATGCTGCTTCAGCTGCCTAGAGGCATAGGCTATCACCTGGCATCGTTGCATCAGTACACATCCAAGTCCGGCACCTGACGAATCACAATATACCTCGAAAGGTTCCTGGGGGTCAGGCAACACTAGTACCAGAGCGGTAGTCAACTTCTCTTTCAACTAGCGGAAACTTCTTTCACACTCCGCAGACCAAACCATCTTCGCTCCCTTTCTAGTCATCTTCGTCAACGGCAAAGCAATCTGTGAGAATCCCTGGATAAACCTCCGATAATATCCCGCAAATCCCAAAAAGCTCCGTAACTCTATAACGGAAGTGGGTCTGTCCCACGTTTTGACTGCTTCAACCTTGCTATAGGATCTACTGCCACTCCCTGGTCTGAGATCACATGGCCGAGAAATTGCACCTTCCTGGCCCAAAATTCACACTTAGAGATCTTGGCGTACAACTTCTTGTCTCTTAAAATCTCCAAGACTATCTGCAAGTGTATAGTGTGCTCCTCTTTACTCTTCGAGTACACTACAATATCGTCGATGAAGACAATGACGCAGTCATCCAGATACTCGCGGAAGATCCTATGCATGTAATCCATAAAGATTGCGGGAGCATTCATCAATCTGAAGGACATTACCGTGAACTCGTAATGGCCATAACGGGATCATAACGACGTCTTAGCTATATCCTCTTCCCATACCCTAATCTGGTGGTAGCCAGACTGTAAATCAATCCTCGAGAAGATCTTTGCGTCCTTCAACTGGTCTAGAAGATCATCGATTCTAGGCAGCGGGTACTTGTTCTTGATTATCACCTTGTTCAACTGCCTGTAATCGACACACATCCTCATGGTGCCATCCTTTTTCTTTACAAATAACATTGGTGCTCCCCACGGCGACGCACTGGGTCGAATGAATTGCTTCCTCATTAACTCCTCCAACTACTTTTTCAACTCCTGCAGTTCTATCGGGGACATGCAATACGGCGCAATGGAAATAGGTCCAGCGCCTGGCACCAGATTAATAGAAAATTCTACCCCCCGTCTTGGTGGAAACTCTGGAATGTCATCGGGGAAAACATCTGAATAGTCTCGGACTACAGGAATATCCCTGACTTCCAGTCTCGCCACTTCCACTTCCGAAGATGCCAATAAGACATACGCCTGATCTCCTAGCTAACAACAGTAAAGAATCGGCAACTCCTTCTCTGGATCTACTGGGCTGGTAACTGTAGAGGGAAAAGTTACCAGTTTCCTGGCACATTCGAGAACCACCTGGTTGGAATTCAACCAATCCATCCCTAGTATCACATCTAGTCCAACTAGGGGAAGATAGATTAAGTCAGCCATGAACTTTTTTCCTGCAGCTGAAACGGACACCGCAGACATACTTGACAAGTCTTAACCGGCGGTGCAGGGGGTGTGAATATAGCAAGCGTGTATGGCAGTGTTGTAGGAGATAAATTCAGCTCCTCTACACTATCTTAGGATATAAAGGAGTGTGACGCTTCGGAATCATACAATACAATCAAAGTTTTCCCGTTTAGTACACACTTACCCAAAATCAGACCATCTCCATCTTGAGCTTCTTCTGCTGCCATGGTGAATACTCGTCCCTGACGTTGGGCGGCCGGTGGAGCTTCTGGGCAATCCTTCACAAAGTGACCGACCTTTCCACATCTGAAGCAAACCCCTTGGCCTGCTAGGTACTCTCTAAAATGTCCCCTGCCGCATTTCAGATAGAGTGGGCGGGGATCGGCTCGCTACTGAGCCTCCGGCATGCTATGACTCGGAACACTCCCCTGTGTTAGAGGTCTTGCTACTGGGGGTCCGGCCGTCAGTGGTCCTGGTCGGGGCTAATGCGGGGCTCTCCCCATTCCTTGCTGTGGCCTTAGCAGATACTGACCTCTGCCCCTTCCTGCAACCGATGCCTGAAAAGGTCCCCTCTTTCTCTATTCTGCTTGGGAACCACCCGCTTCTTCAAACTTTCTCTTGTACCTCTCACTGCGTACCTTCGCCAAATCTCTATTGGCCTCTTCCTGAGCCAGGCAGGTGTTGACAAGGGTAGCATACTCTCGTACACCAGACACGTTCAAGAATACCCTCAACTCCGGCTTCAGCGCTTGCTAGTACTTCGCACACTTCCAACCCTCATTAGGGTGCAGCCTATACATCGGCGAATACCTGCAGAGTCTCTCAAACTTTTCGATATATTCTGCAATAGTCATGGCTCCCTGCTTGAGCTTCAAAAACACTGCCTCCTTTCTGTCTTGTAACTTCTGCGAAAAATACTTATCCAGGAACACTGCCTTAAACCGGTTCCAAGTCACCTGAACCTCATCTTGTTCGAACTAGGGCCTGGTCATGTCCCACCATTCCCCTACTGCTCCTTCTAACTTTCTGGAAGCAAACTTAACCTTCTGCTGCTCAGTACATGGAATATCCTCAAAAATCTGCTCTACCTTTCTGATCCAGCCATGGACCAGCTCAGGGTCTATCATTCCTTCGAACACTGGTGGATTAGCTCGTGAGAAATCCCGATACCTCAGGGCCTCGATCTCCTGAGCCGTCTGGGGGGCATTGCGTTGAGCATTGGAGGCTGCCATCAGTGCGGTAGCCTGGGCCATCTCCCTGAGAATATCTGCAAGCTCTGCAGATTTCGGGGTAAGATGTGTAGCATCCCTGCGGGGCGGCATGTCTAATGTGTAGTACCTGCACAGTTCTGAGTTGATCAGTCTCAAGAAAGGCAAGTACACAGAAACTTAGCACATACCACTTAGCTGGAACATACATCGTAATCATGCTCGAAAGCATAGTGCAGCTCAGTCTTCAGGCTCTTTTGGACCAAATTGCACTACAACAAAAATGACCATTACCGTCGAGACATTACCGTCGGACGCGGGGCGACGGTAATACCGTCGAAAAAAATGACTGTGGAGACGGTAACCGGTCGAAGCAAGTGGACCGGCGTAAAAGCCGTGAAATTACCATCGGATATGAT